>JBANCV010000040.1:67500-83927 GCA_037040105.1 Amiota albilabris
AGAAACGCCGTCAAGATATTCAAACAGTGTTACAGCTAAAATTGGATGGTATAAGACGGCAACAGTGTCTGCCTACAACGAATATGGATCGTTTAGAGGTACGCGTAAAAGCCTTGCAAAAACGTCGTCAAAGTTAAAAGAGGCAACAATAGCAGCAAGGCATCTGATCCTACACACTGTTATATGTGGCGGTTTATTTTCGATTCTAAGAATAACAAGAAAATAATACACAAAAAATAATATTCGCCCTTTGTTAACAAGTTTCAACCCCTTCAAATCTAGCAAACAAGAACCCAGTGAAACTTCTAAATCCCTTGGATGATAGAAAAAACAAACAACACATTGAATTTGTATATTTTCTCAACGAAAAACAACACACGAAACAAACTTGTAATATTTTATACACTCTCAACATATGCATATGGAATAAAATAATACCAAGTTGTTAGTTATCATCGAAAAAACTATAACTTCTTCTTCTTCTTCACGTAGTGAATAGTATTATGTAGTTTATCATGAAGTTTGTAATGCAAAGAAAGGAGACCACTTAAAGTTTATATATTCTTGATCAGCGTGACGAGACGAGTTGATCTAGTCATGTCCGTCTGTCAGTCTGTCTGTACGTATGCAAACTAGAACCTCATTTTTTGAGCTAGAGAGCTGAAATTTTGCACGAAGCTTTCTTTTTACTATACGCAGTATTTTGTCGAAATAAGCCACCCATACAAATCCCCTACTGAAATTCATGTTCTTATTAGAAAAACTGTTTTGTTTTTTGTGCTATCATCTTGCAATGTGGACACAATAAGTTTCTGATCCATATTCCTCAACCATGTAAATTTCAAGATTCTAGAATCACTGGATCGCATATAGTCGAAGATAGCTTCTCTCTGGTTTTATTTTTGTAGAAGTTGTTTTGTGTTCTTTTACTAGTTATAATAATACATAATTATTTATTATTTATGGCTATTGGCTATCGAAATGTTGACGCATGACAGAAGATATCATTTCATTGGGACTATCAGCTCAACTGGAGGCACATACTCGTATTGTATACAATTGATTTTTTTTTTTTTGGATCAACTTAAAAGAAAGATTCCAATATATGTATGTAAGAATAAAGCTATTTACACTATTGTTCTATTTTCATTTTTCCTTCATTAAATTACACAAATAATGAAAAAGAGTATAAAATTTAAGTTTGTTGAAATGTTTTTCAGCAGCTCTGTGTTTTGTCTTTTTTTTTTAAGAATTAATTAAATTGAGAGTTGAAATATATGCAAGCAACATTTTATTAGCAAATCCACATTTGAGTATCTTCAACTCAACTCAACTCAACTCAAAATAAGTAAATGGGTGACTGGATGAGTGAGTGAGGAGCTTTGTTAAGCCCCTAACACAAAATTATCCAACCATGAGACTGAGGGCTAGTTCAGCTCATTAATTCATTAATTAATAAAACAAGGTAACTGACTGAAACTTAACTAACTGAAACTTGACTGGCTGCTTGACTGACTGCCTAACTGCCTGACTGAGACTTAACTGATATACATACATACAGACATAGCTGACTGACTGATTGACTCTCAGTCAGTCATTGTCTGACTGACTGACTGACTCAATGACTGAGTAAATTAACTGAAACCTAAATGAATAAACGAAATGAAGTGAAACTGACTAAGTGGGTTGAAGTTGATTTAGTTAGAAATTCCCTCAACGTATTACAATTTTCCTTATAAATTTATACGTTTACTTAACGTTTGAGCCAAAGTCAAAATTATTTTCTTTCTTCTTCGATTCCTTGTTTGCTTCATTCCTCATCCTTCATCTTTCCTTTTCTTTCGTTATTTCATTCTTTCGTTCGTTTGTTCATTGAATATTTCTTTAGTTGTTCTTCTTTGTTTTCTATAGTAAAAATGGATAAGGAAAAAACACTAATGCCGCATGCAATCATGCGAAAACTACTATAAAAGCAACGAACAACGAACAATGGGCATTATTAAACCAGACTAATTTCATGTAATTGTAGCCATTGTTTTTGTTGTTCTTATTATAGCCTTGGACTTTTGTTTTTCAACATAACAGATATTTCATACTTATACACATGCATAGAAACGAGTATAAAGTATAGAACATATTTCAAATGAGTTGAATTGAAAATCCTTGGGAATCCTTTTGCCATTGCCTAGTCTAGTATGTCTATGTCTGTGTCTATGTCTATGCATTTGATTTTGTTATCTTGTTTCGTTTAATGATTAATTGTAAACCTAAATACATTACTCAGACCCTCATCCTCATCCGCATCCGCATCCGCATCCGCATCCCCATTCTCATACTCATCCACACTTTAGATATTCAACAATCATGGTCTCACTACTACAAACATTCCATTCTATGCTATTCTATTCTATTCTATTCTATTCTATTCTATTCTATTCTGTAATATTGTATTGAAGAAAAAAAGAATATGGGGGTATTTCTTTTTATTGAATATTGAATCTCTCCCTGTCTACTTTAACATTCTTTATATCTATTCCCATACCCATATCTATACTCATACCAATTTCAAATTCCCCATTCCCCATCCTATCTCCATTTAGAGGAAGGCAATTTGAACATTTTTGTAGGATTCTCTGTTGTTGTTGTTATTATTATTATTATTATTCCATGTAAAATGCTAGAAAATTAGTTCGCTAGAAGTTTTCCACATACATTCATATGTATGTATATGCATTCATCATGGACTTGTTCGTACATTTTTGAAGGACAACATCATGTAACAAAAACCAAGGACAATGACTAATTTTGTTGCCTTTGTTAGTTTGTTAAGGAGAAAAAAGTGAATGAATGGTGGAAGTAAGAAGGATGAAGGATGAAGCAAAAGTTGGTCATTTTAGTATTTCAAATGTGTAACCCCAGGCCACATGGTATTACAAAATAAAAGAAGAAGCAAAAAATAAATTAAAGAAAGACAAGACATGAAGATATGTTAAACTGCCCAGCTGACTTTAGGATCATAACATATCCCTTTATCATACCATCATCATAAGCCTTAAGTCGAAGAGACTGCAATCAGGTTGCGTTTCCAGGTTTTCCTCAATTTTCTTTTCTCTTTTCCAACAAACAATCATTGATTCTTATGTTCATTTATACATCAATCCATCTTTGATTCTAGTCAGTAAATACTCAAAGATCTTTTACAATAGATTGAAATGCATAGTGAGTTTGACCAAAAGGTTCTGACAATTTATGAGAACCAAGGAGTAGAGTTCCTTGATAAGTTCTTTGTAGTAGTTTCTATGATTATCAAAGGGTATCGATTGATTACCTAAGCATATCCATTTAAAATTCCGTTCAATCCTCCATATCTCCAGATTAGTTTATTAACTCCAGAGATCGTTAGACACATGCATATAAGTAATTAGGCAAGGCAAAACAGTAGAGGCATTAAGGTTATAAGTTGAGACTGTTGTAATGTCATGATGCTGGGATTGGCTGTACTAATTCCCTATTCTGAGTAAACCATCAACTAAGCTCACTCATGAGATTGTCTATACCTACAATAATTGGCATAAATTCTCAATTACTTCTATGGAAAAGTATCCCAAGTATTGCTTTATACTTTTAGCTAGGAGCCAATGCAAGAACACTACAATATATGTATGTTAAGCCATACGAATAAAGTCCACAACCGTCATGGATTTCCTTTAAGGAGAGAATGCCTATTGAGAGTTTCTACCAAATACATACATATGTAATCTACTAAGATTATTAATACTATTTTAAGTAAAATATTGACTTAGCCCGGGAAAGTTTTGTTTGGCGATTTCAAAAATTCATAGCCAAAGTAAATAATAGCGATAAAATCTTTTGGAAGAACTGAAGTTGCTTTTACATTACTTAGACCTTCTACGATTCTCTTGTTTTTTTTTTTTTTTTTTGGGTGTTATTTTGTTTCCTGGTTGCTTTACTTTATCTTGTGTTTACAATTTTTTTTTTTTTTTTTTTTTTTTTTTTTGTTATTTTACTTTGAAAAAAAAACTTTTCTTTAAAGCATTTCTTTTCTTCCACACCCCCCCAAAAGCAAAACTATGCCTATGGTGTGGCGGGGGAACGAGACCAAGAAACTGCCTTCCTGACTGGCTATTCCTTTCTGTCCTTTATCTCTCAACCCGCTCAAACTATGACGACCATAAACGGCAATCGTTCTCCCTGATATTATCATAGTTATAGTTCATTTTCTACAGATTTTCAGAATCCTTTCAATTATTCTATAGGATTCGTTTAGTATGTTGTTCTTGTTCTTCTTGTTGCTGCTGCTCTCTTCTTGTTATTATTATTTCTATTGTTATTTTTCCTTCTCTTCGACTTCGAATTCTCCTTCTTCTCATAATTTTTTTTTTGCTCATTTTATTTTGTTTATCCTTATTGTCGTTTATTGTTTGTTTTGTTCAGTTCAGTTCTGTTTCTTTTTTTTTTTTTTTCATTTTGAACTTTTGCGCCAGTATTATATTCTTTTCTATTCTTAATTTTTTTTTTTTTTGGTGTTCTTATTTCTTCTTGCTGCTATTTTTGTTATTATTCAACAGTACTTTCTTACTTTCTTTTTGTTGTTGCTGTGTTTTTATATTTTGTTTTGGTCTGTCGTATAGTCGTTTAACTTGATGTGGTTTTCCCGACTTAATCAGTTTGACTATTGTTTATTTTACTGTATAACAGATTTTGTTTTGTTGTCTTTGCTGTTGCTATTCCTATTACTATTACTATTTCTTTTGTTGTTGTTCTTGTTGTTGTTATTGTTAGTGAAGTAGTGGAGTCAACATTAGAACCGCATAAACCCTCTGGGCCCAATGGCGCCAACATCAACTTTGTTACCAATGCCGCCGAGGGCTTCTTCATTGATTCCAAAGCATTCCTTCCAACTGCTTAGATTCCTAAAAAGAAAAACCAAATTATATTCTTCCAAATGTGGAAAGGAGAGCGAATGAAACGAAAGGAAAGAAAAGAAGAGAAAAGAAAAGAAAAGAAAGAAAAGGGGATCAGCAGCCATTTTGAAAATGATGAACGGACATAGATGTAGGAGAAGAAAAATCAAAGTGGGAAAAATGGGTTGCATAAGCCCATGCTTTCGTTTGTATTCGCATTTAGCGCGTGAGAATACAACTTAATGTTAGACCCAGCAACAGAGCAAAGGAGAAGGGGAAAGTTTCTATAAAGGATGTTAAATGTTGTGCAATGTGTGTTTGGCTATGAAAACTCTTAGTAATGGTTCATCCACATGTAGAGGAGAATTCGTTTGTGTCCTGGCATGGAAAGAATAGGAAAGGGAGGCCAGCAATGTTGTCGCCGCCACAGACGCCGCCATAGTTGTTTAGCGGCGCCAATATGGCGACTATTCACATATACACATACATGAACAAGCACACCCGCAACCATACAAATACATTCATACATATGTACATACTTACATATGTATTATGGGGTCACTTGTTCTCCGGGAGTAAAGAATGCTTGAGAGTTAACATGCTTGATTGAATGGATGAATGAATGAACAAAATAGAAAATATTAAAAAAAGGAAAATACTTATGAACGCAACAAAACTAAAAGCAAAGTAAAGAAGAGTGAAAAGAAGAGAAGAGAAGAGAAGAGAAAAGAAAAGAAAGGGAAATGAATGGCATGGAATGAAATGGAAAAAATGAAAGCAATAGAAAGAAAAATGAAGTTTACAATTTCGCCTAAATGCTTTGTCACTGCAAAGTATTTAGTTATTGGCTTTGCTTTTGTTAGTTATGTTACTTTGGCTGCTGCTGCTGCTGCTGCTGCTGTTGTTGTTGTTGTTGCTGTTGTTGGTTGTTGAAACCATCGAAGATAAACATACACACATATACATAAAGACCCTCCAAGGACCAAGCAACAGCCAAGCTGAAATGCAAGTTAAATAGAATCAAGGGAACAACGAAATACACAAAATGGCGAACATAAAACGGCGTTGGTTTTTTGCTAACATCATCGTGAACAATGCGAAAATCATCTATGCGTCGATTTCCTCTTAAAACCAAATCATCAATCCAGCAACACAAACACCCAAACACCCAAACACCCAATCACCTTTTCTTCAAACCCAAAACCTAAACTCAAAACCAAATACGACAACCAGTTGTCATCCCCATGTTATTGTACATATTAGATTGAAGTAGTCAAGAGTAATATTCTTCTACATCATTAAACGTTAAAAGATGATGGAAAAAATCAACAAAAAAAAAAAAAAAAAAAAAAAAAAAAACAAAAAAAATCCCAGATAAACAAATGCAAACAAAATGTGAACATGGTACGTATACATAGGATACACATTTAAAAGGATCTAAGAGCCTTTCAGCATGTTCTTGATATTTTTAATTCGATTTCTTTTATCCAAAAAATATACAAAGGAACAATGAAAAGAAAATTGTAAAATATTAAAGAAGTAACAAATAAAGCTGAATAAAATCAATCTAAGAGGAGGAATAATTTTTATACGATGAGGTAAGATAAGATTAAATAAGACTTGCTGGTTTTGAAAGGTCAAAGTTGGCCATCTGAGCAATGATTCTATCCAAATTCAAGTTCCATATTCTTCTTTAAATACAATATGTATTTTACATATGTATTTCGTATACATTTTCATCCAGTTGAATACCATGTAAACAGAGAACTTACGAGAACGGTTATCTATTGATTTGCAAGGCTCTTCTTCTGTTTCATATTTCTCTATTGTATGATAATCCACTAGAAAGTGGATCATTATAATTTCATGTTCATCCATGAACAGCGTTTGTGCATCATTATCAAGTAACGTGATGGTTTTTACAAATATTCATGAACCATTCAACCGTTTTGTCAAGCATGTGATTGTCCGGGGTGTTGTTATTTTTGAGTGTCTACGAATCTATTGAACTTTAAAATGACAAAGCAACCTTAATGCAAATAAAAAAAGAACTGATTTTAGTGCTTATGTTCACTGAATGACGCTTAACAAAAATTATATGATGTTTAACAAATTTGAAAGACCTATGTAATACGTATAATCAAGCTGAGCAATCAAGTCAAGCAATTGTCAAGCATGTTGGCTGGCAGTATTATAAGAGTAGAGGCAACGATTGATTTGATGTGTATTAGTACATACATATGTTATGAGAGTGAAATCATTCAAATAATTGCAAAATAAACAAATATAATCCGAGAGAGAGAGAGAGAGAGAGATAGAGAGAAAGAAAGAGCAGGTGACAAAGTGATTGATTAACTGATTGATTGATTGATTGATTGATTGATTGATTGATTGATTGATTGATTAATTGATTGATTGATTAAATGTGCTGTTCAGTGTTTTTGAAGTGAACAAGCGAACGTTTTTGAGGTGGAGGTGAGTAATGCCATGTTACCCTACTTGTGAGTTATGGTGTCTTCGTTTTATTTTTGTGAACTGGTGTAATTTTTGGTGAATAAGAAGTGATAATCATATTTTGTTGCTTTAATTCTTAAGCATTAAATTTATTTCAATAATTTTTGTAAAGAAAAGAAAATAAATATTTGTGCAATTTTTCTTTTTTTAACTTTGGATTATTCTTTTTCTTTTAAACACTTTCGTCACATGTTTCTTAACACTTTACTTTTCTAACCTTTGTTTTTTAAATGTTTTTTGCTTTGGTTGTTTTTTTTTTTTTTTTTTTGTTAGTTCTTTTTTTAGAATTTTTCCGATATACTGTAGATTCGTTTAACACTGACACATTTGCGTCTCAAGCGTTCACATTCGATTTCGCGTATATCGACGTGCGAGGAGGTACACGAACCGGAACCACCGGAAGTCAGTGCTGATACAGAACCGGAAACAGAACTAATAGCCTTCGTATTATGACTGCGTGTTGTTCCGGTATCAAGTTCTGGTTCACTGGCAGCACCACCGGTATCGTCTATATCACCGTCACAAGCGGACAAACACGATTCAGATGACGATACGTCAACGTCACCATTTACCGAGGAATTCGATGAAACTGAATAGGCGTCGTCCTCTTGTTGATTTTGATTACAAATGCACACTTTATTTTTTGTTGCTTTTCCTGCTGCTGCCTCCGCAATGTCGTAGTCGTAGTCGTCGTCCTCTTCGTTGTCCTCGTCACAAAATTGCCTCCGTTGAATTGGGGTCGCTAACGATTGACCACAACCACTTGTGGTCGTACTGGTTGAACTACTGCAGTTATCTCCTTCCTCTTTATGTTTACTTATAATCGCCCTTTTTAGATCAACAAGTAATGGAGAGGCAGGCAACACGTGCGGTTGACAGTCGAAAATGCCAACACCACCACCGATGCCACCAATTATAGCGCCGCCGGTGCCTAGACCACGGCTATTGACACTGGCACTACCCAAACCGGGCTGTGTGGTAATGACCGCAGATGATGGTATACCCAAGAGACTTGGTGAATCGGCAGGAAAAATTCGATTATCTGAATTTGTTGTGGAGAATTTCGAGAGCAAGGAACGTGATGAATTCTTATTTTTTAATTGTTGTTGCTGCAAGTAATAATAGTCACGTGGCAATGACGATGAGGTCGCCGCTTGTAGGACAATATCTTCGTACAAGCTACGTGGCGTAGAGCCACTAATGCTACTACTAGCACCTCCACTAACAATCGATGTACGATATAAGCCCTGTGAACTTTGTGAGTGTATTGAAGCTGCTGTTGTCGTTGCTCCTACCCCAGCTCCGGCAGTATTTTGATCCTGTCCGTTGAGGGTAGCAACAAAATCACTTATAATACTCGCCGTCGATGCTGTCGGAGTTGTTGGTAATGTCGAAGAGGAAGACCCGGCAGCCAGATGAGCACTTAGTAATGGTGTAAAACTGGCTAGAAATTGTTCTTGCTGCTGTTGATGCCGCTGTTCGTGAAGTTCACGACGATACGCTTCGATTTGATCGTTAGCCGATGGTGTCGTACTATGCATGCATCCTTGAAAAAAATCCAATGCTTCGTAGAGTATGAAACATAGGCCAAGGACAATAAATGTCTCCATCATAGGGGCTTCAGAGCCATTGGCATTTGGCGCATCAACATATGCGAGAACGAAATGAGGCAAGCAGCAAGCTAACGATCAATCAATTGATTAATCGACCGATTGACCAATTGGGTATGTACAAACATATGTACAAAATGTCGTTGAACTTAGTTTTTTAAAAAAAAAAGCGAGAAAGAAAACAAAATTATCTTCTAAACACTTTTTTTTGTTTTCAATTTTGTTGTTTCTTTTTCTTTTTAATTTGTTTTCTATTTAGTTCTTAGCATTGTCTTCTTTTATTACTTTTGGTTTTGCTTTTGCTTATGAATTTTTAATTTCAATTGAAATTTGTTATTTCTTTTAACACTTCTTTACTTTCTTTCCTTATTTATTTTATTATTGAGCTTTCATTTTTGTTTGAGTTTCTTAGTTCATTTCACTTTATTTCACTTCCTTGATGATGTTGTTGTTGCCATTTCCATTCTCTCCATTTGCTACTGTTTTCTTCTTCAATCTTGTTAATTTTATTATTATAATAATTTTTGTTGTTGCCTTTTCTTTACAATAATATTTTGTATTTATTTTGTTGCATTGTATTGTGTTTTTCTTTGCTTGGTTTTCTGCTTAAAACAACATTAATTTAGAATTTTATTTTTCTCCTTTGTTCATAGATTTGTTGATATTTGCTTATGATGATTTTGTATTTATTTCTGTTGTCTCTTTGCTTATTTTTCTTTCATTTCTGCTTCATTTTCATTTTCATTTATTTTATTTATTATTTTTTTTTTTTTATATTTTTTTTTGGGTTGCAATAAAATTAATTTGCATTAAATTAAGCAAAATAAAGAAGTAGAAAAAAAAAACATTAAACGCACATTCTTTAAATTTCATTTTGTGTTTTGATTCTTTTGCTAACTTTAATTAAATTTCTTTATCAAATATATTCTTTTCATATAAAATATTTGCCTTTTTTTATTATTATTTTATTTTATTCATATGAAAGTTGCTTTTAAATAAATATAAGATATGGCAAAGCATTTTACACTTGTGTAACTTTATATATAATTTGTATATGTGTGTTTCTCTTTTGTATAGCAAATATTTTTCATTATATATTTCTTACTAAGTATATACATATTGTATATAAATACAAGTCTCTGTGAGAACTGTGTGCAAGTAATTCGGTGCTCTTTTGCTTGTGAATGAACTAATTAATTAATAATAATAAAAATAATAAACAAAAAAAATTAATTTCTTACCAAAGCTAACTTCATTTCATATTGACTCTAAAACTCTAATTAAACTTTAATCCTTACAGAAAATTTTTTGGTCCATAAACACGAAGTCCAGTTCAGTAGAATAAATAATACAAACATGGTCAACATTGAGTACCCATTATCATGCGAGTATCATTTTATATCTTATCCGTACCCATCCCATTCTATGGTATGTAAGATCAGTGAGACTAGTATGGTAAAATTTATAGAGTTTCCTTTCCTCATCCAATCATTTTCTTATTCAAAATTATTCTAACTTTGTAATGCTGTTGAAGTGATGATCAGCTTGTCCTTTAAAGCTTTAAAGCTTTCACTGAGCAAGGATATCCCTGAAAAAAGCAGCTGAGGAATAACAAGAAGATGAGACGACTATCTATTGAAGATCTACAGACACGGAATATGTATTTATTTAGATTATTTGACATTCATATATACAACTATTATCTATTATTTTTGAGCAAATAAGTCTTTCCGGGTCATGTAAGTCCAATTCATTTTGAAATTCTAACCACAATGCTTTTTGTTAACTGATTTTCCAAATAACATGATATTATTGACACATTTCTTGTATGGAGAACTCGTTTAATTTTAACTTTAGTTTTTGTATCATTATTTGTTGTTACAGCAGCAATAGAACTACAGAATCTGTGAAAATTTAATCTGTCTACCTTGTACGGTTAGTAAGATACAACCCGCTGACAGACTGATGGACGGACGAACGGACACCGTAGGCTTAGTAATAGAGTTCCGTTGACACCCTTCGGCTACGGAATCCTAAAAATAAATATGTACTAGATGAATATTTGGAACAACGGTTACTGATGATCGTCTGCTAACAGTTAAGCCAAAATTTAATTTTGTCTACTGATCTCTTTTTATTTTAACAACAAAGTATGAAAAAAAATCAACTTTAGTAACAATAAATAGATCTAAAATACTGACGACAACAGAGGAAATACTTGAAATTTGTTGTTTCTCAATCAGATCTGTCCCTGGTCCATCGAAATTATTGAAAACTTCTTTTGATGGGTTTTTGCAAAAACAAATTGTTAGAATGCCACACGTTAAAGAGGCCTTCATTATATGGTTTCCAGATTATTTATTGCTCGCTTTATGATGGGCACGTTTTGTTGAAGCTTTCTTCATTACAGATCTTTCAATTCTATGGGAACTTAGAACTTAGAACTCGCCAAACCATCAATATTGAAACTGACTTATTCCAAAGGCTTTCTTTCTTGCTCTCGCTTGCAATAAGTATCTGTGTTTTTCAAAAAGGAAGCAATAACAAAATAATTTCATAATAAGCGAGCATAGTCCGGCACGCATTGCAGCGCCCTCTCGTGATGTCAGTGTGTGATTTTTCCACTCATTGTTCTTGTGAAAATTTTATGTTATAAAAGTATTGATCAATAAAATACAATAAAACAATTGAATATCTTAATTGAATGGTAGATTACCATAAGATATATAGATTCCTGCCATCTATCGTCAAAATATAAATTCCATAGCAATGTGTTCTTTGTATTGTAGCATATTTAAATTACAGTAGAGTCAAAAATAATGTACTTCTAATTAAAAATATATATGAAAAATACATAAAAACTTGCAAGTTGCAACAAAGTGGATAGCATATAAACATTCTTCACGGAAAAATACATATACATGCCAACTTTCATGCTGATTGGTCAAACGTTGTTGGAGTGAAAAGAATTTAAACAGTTTTTCTCGTCATTGTATATACAATGGCAATTGGCAATGAAAGGAAGATATTTTGATGACATAAAGTCCATTGAAAAGGCGACGACCGACATACTCAAGGCCATCCCGGTTGACGAGCTAAAACACTCATTCGAATCACTTTTAATAGATGAAGATTTTTTTTTTTTTTTTTTAATGTTTTGAAGATATTGATAAGCATATTTAAGGTTTTTCATTCAACTCTTTGTATGTAAACTTGAAGCAATATCCAGAACCCTATGTTGCCTCCTCAAGATTGAAGGAACTTAGGGAATCATGTCTCTATCAGTAATCAAAGAATTTTAGTTGAATCACATTACGTGCATAATACGTATGTGTAATATGAATAAATAAATTGTATGAATAACAACACAACACAACACAACAATAAAAATATTAGTGTATTCATAATAATATAATAATAAATAAAATAAATAAAAATAATAATAATAAATATTTTTTGGTTTCTTCGTTCTTATTCATTTGTTTATATTGTTGCTCACATTGTTCTACATACATATATATGTATATTCATATATGCTATACATACACACACATGTCCTTGTACGTATATATAAATACATATAATCAGAAATTTATAACAGTTTAATATTTAATATGATTATTCGAAAATAATCTAATAGGCAATTTCACAATAACATCGAAGATGATGATGATGATGATGATGATGATAATGGTGATGTTGATGTTGATACCCAAAAACAAATACATATATGTATGCATGAAATCTCCAATTGAAAAGGACATACAAGATAAACACACACGCACAGAGAAAGACAGGTACAAATACGAGCACAAACTCACACAGATACACAGAAACTCAAAACAATAAAATCTATTTCGGTGTGAATTGGAGAAATAAGAAAGAAAGAAAAAAAAAAACTGGGAGAAAGAGAAAAATCGACAACACGCAAGTATAAGTATAATAACAACAAATATACCCGGAAAATAAAATTGCCAAACAAAAAATTAAAGCAAGAAAATATGTATATGTACAATATAAAAACAAAAATTTCGGCACAAAACAAACAAACAAAGAGAGATGGAAAAACCCTCATGATATAAAAATGCAAAGCGTGTTCCAGTTTGCTTGATCCTATGTCCTGTGACTTTTTAACGTTCACCGAACACACGCACACTTCCACTTCCACTTCTATCTACATTCACAAAAACATCCATACACACACACATACATAGATAGATACATAATCACAATGCCGGAAAAAAGGGGCGCATTTTAAGAACTGCTCAATTTATGCGTGCAATGAGTGCTCAATTGGGATTTGTTTGGTTTCTCATTCAAACAAACAAATACAAATACGCACATGGGCACATGGGCACACACACACACACACACACACACACACAAACACATACATATTCCCATATTCACACATACATGCTTACACATATATATATATGTATGTATGTATGATTTTGTTATTGGAAATAAAGTATTTTGCACTTGTTTAAATAACAAAATATCACAAAAAAAAAAAAAGGAATCGAATGGAGTTGCTTTACTTTGTTTTCCATTTAAACCAGTGTCTGTTAATTTATCTATCTGTCCTATCTGTGTATCTTCGCAATATTCTACATATATATAAGACATATCTATTTCTTTATTTGTCCCTTTGTCCAACCAACCATTCATGAAGCATACTTTCTTTCTTCCATTACAGAGATACTGTACTCACATTTGGTCCTTTTTTTATTTTTAAATGCTACCCAATGCTTGCTATTAAACTTAATGGCTTAGAACTATTACGACAACGACAACGATGACGATGACGATGACGCTGACGCTGAGTTTTCATGTTTCTCTTCTCTTTTACAACTAATTAAATATTTATCAAGTATCAAGAATCACCCTTTTTCCAATGATGATTTTCCCTTTCCTTCACTCTTTAGTCACTCTTTATTTTGTTTCTAAATTTTTGCTATTTGCAATTGATTTTTTGTTTGGTCTTTGTTTTTTTCTTTAAGTATTTTGTTGTTTGGGGTTTTATGAAAGTGAAATAAATTTGGTAAAAAGTAAACAACGATTACTGGAATAGAAATAGAAACTGAAAAGGTTAAGAAACTGAAACAGAGCGGAAATTATTCAATAAAGAATTGAAAACTGAATTGGGAACACTTAAGAAAAACGTGTCTATTTACTCATTTAAAACACGTGACAATGAACTTTAATTGAAATAAAAAATTGGCAAATGGAAAATAGAATTTGTAATGTGAAAAATTTCATTACCATCAACATCATCAGCATCATCATCATCATTAGTGTTAAAAATAATTCTTTACCATCTGTTTGTCAACTTAAAGTTTTGTGTAGTGAATTTTAAAGATCTGAACTCGTAACTATGGCACAGCATAAATCTTCATCATCATCAATATAATGAATTTTACTAATCAAACTATCATTTGTCAATAGGTGGCGTCAGCTTCTTTGTGTGTAGGTGTTTGACGTTGGCTATGCTAAATGTCAACTTTTAAACAAAAAAAAAAAACCAAAATGCATTCGCAGTTCGCAGTTCATTGGAAGAAACAAAAACATACAGAGACTGGTGCCAACAATTCAAAGCAACCGACTACGATCTTGAGAACAAAGAATATGGTTGCCCAGAGGAGAAATACAAAAATGAACAATTGCAAGCATTTTTCGATATTGATTCATGTTAAATGCAACAACAGCTTGCAGACGCATTAGAAGCTGGTCAAGAAACAATTTCCAAACGTATATACTATGGGAAAGTTTCAAAAGGAAGGAAATTTTGAGCCATGTGAATTAAAGGAAAGAGACTCACAAATCTATATTAGATACAATTTCATATGATCAAGTGTTATTTCTTTCCAATATCCATGAGTAACATTAACGTATATAATGATTTGCCTAAGCTTAATATAGAGGGATTTCAAAGTATTTTAGATGGATAGACTATATAGATAAGATATATTATTGTATTGTGCCTAAAAGTAAGCAATGCGGTTAGTGTAGATTTCTTATTAGTCTTCCATAACCAAAGGGTGCTAACGGAATCCTGCTACTAAGCCTCTGCTGTAAATCTGTTCATTCGCCTGTCTGTCAGCGGGCTTGATCTCACAGAGTATATATTTCTATTGCCGCTATAACAACAAAACTAAATAAATATAAAATAAAGTTAAAAATTAAATGGGGCCCACATAGAAGAAACTTGTCAAGTGGCGATAAGAAGCAATAAATTTCTGTATGAATGTTAATTAACAATCAAAAAAAATACAGATATTGATGGATGCAATTAAATAAGACAATTAATATACAAATCGTAACATATTGTTATAGCGTCTCGTTTTTTTCTTTTAAGATGATACGGAGCCCTTCGTGTCGGAGTCCGACTCGCACTATGCTGATTTTTACTATTTCTAAAATCAATTTTTTTTATAATTCATGCAACACTAGTTCCAGGCATGTGCAAAGCCACTAAATAAAGCTTAAAATCTTTAATTGAATGCAATTCTTAGTAGATCAAATTAGGAAGATATAATTCTCATGCATAAACATCATAAAAGTATGTAATGATTCCCTCCCTTGCTTAAGATTTACAATATCAACTGAGAACATTAAAACATTTCAAATGATGTGAATTGCCTTTAATTTTTCTTTTTTTGTTTAAGAAAATTGAAAACATTAATTGAATTGAATTGTTTAGAATACTACGCATTAAATACGCCCCAAAGTAGGCAATATAATTTTTGTGTTAATTTTTCTTCTAGTCTAATGTTAATCTTATGTTCATCATTGATTAGTGCGCAGAATATTCATTTTAATAAAGCAAGAAACCAAACTTTTCTACAAACATCCTGAGATTATACAATGGTTTTATTGACTATGGGAAATTTGACTTTTGTGTGAAAAAAGTGTTCGAAATAATATATGTTCACTGTCATTGTAATAAAAATACATTCAACTATACTATTGCATAACAGAAATATTGATTAAATAAAAGTCAACTGTTGTTGATAGAAAAAAAAATACTTGTCACAATTGCTTTTTTATCAGTGATTTTCAAGTGCTTAAAGAAAAAATATTTTCGCAAAATAGCTGTCATGGGATCTGATAAATGCGGTATGTATTATGTGTTGGTACACTTCAACTGTATGAAATTAAAATGCTCTCTTTATAATGATGTGCTAATATGAAACATCTGAAAAAATAGTTTTGTAAATGAAACTCATCTTTGTAAAGCGCTACAAAATTTTGTTTTTTTTTTTTTTTTTTTTTTTTTTTTTCCGTCTCTGTGTCTTTCTTTCTAAGAGTGTTACCCCATTTGGTTTTTGTGGGAGTCCCCCAATTGTACCCTTTTTCCGCACTTTCGTTTTTTTAG
>JBANCV010000040.1:83937-127258 GCA_037040105.1 Amiota albilabris
AACACCTGAAAAAAGAGGTTTGGAAAGGAAACCCCTTTTTGGAAAGCGCCAAAAAATTTTTTTTTTTTTTTTTTTTTTTTTTTTTTTTTTTTCAGCTATGCTCCTTTATTTATAAGTAGAGTCATCAATTTTGATTTCGATGGACTTCACTGAATGTGCACTTTTTTCGCAATTTCATTTTTTTAGCTCTTAGCCTCTGTTTCGCTAATGCGCATCTGTTTGTTATGTTGAAAAAAGCGACGGATCGTTTAAGCAAGAGGGTGCAGATTTTTTAATGCTGTGAATAGAAGCACATATGACTCTTATTTGACAGAAAAAACCAGACTATTTTGTGTGGCAGAAATGTGAGTTATTTCAAAACAAAAAAGAAAAAACATGGTGGCTGGCTCAATGAAAAACAATCTTCGATATTAAAACAGCCAGTTGGATGTCCTGCATTGGCATATAGATTAAATACTACTAAACAAGCTTACATCCACTTCCGGGAACTGTTGTACTCTTGAATCCGAAAGGTATATTAGTTATCACTTATCTATACGTCAGCCAGCCAAGTTATCTTCTATAAAGTGGAATTTTGGTATTATAAGTGATAACAAATTGGTCACGAAGTCTGACCAGAGGCTCTTTCAGAAGCTTACGGAAATCTAGCGATGGTGGATCTTAGTCCAAAATATATTACATGTTGTTCATGAAATGCTTCCAATAATCAGCGAGGAGTAACTGTTGTGAACTATTGAAAATGGAGGTAATACGATGTTTAAACTGATCTGAATATGAACCAACTATTCCAATCTAAATAGAAGGCTACCCTACGTCCTATATAAAGATGAAGAAGTGATCCATTTTTCAGACTATATTCAATGAAAGCTTGTTATATTTTTGGATTTGTGTGTGTGTATATGTGTGCGTGTGTATATGTGTGTTACAGTACGTGCACCATAAATTATGCAATTAATATCATGTTCTTAAACATGTGTAAATGTTGTTCTGAAATGAGCACGTGTATTGCATGCACAATCTTTATTGCAACTTCATACAACATTTTCAATAGTTTTGTTCTTCTCTACTCCACTAAACGCCTTCCCTCCTCACGTTTCTTCTTTTATCTGTGTTTCTTGCTTCCTTCTTTACTTTAGCACTGTGTGTGTTTTTACACTCGCTTTAACATGGAAAACTTTCTTTTAATCTTTTCAGTTTGTTTTCAGCTATCAGCATCCTTCTTTTCTTATTCATTATTAATGTTTTTCTTTTTCTTTTTCTTTTCCTTTTTGTTTCTCTTTTTGTTATTTTATTTATTATTATTATTTTTAGTAATTTTGTTGTTTTTATACTCAACTTCCTTTTGAACAACAATTTTAATCAAATTACTGGCAGATGCAGAAAACTAAAACAAGATATTAGAATAGAAAGGAATGGAAAGGAAAGGAAAGCAATTTGGATTATATATTCTTTCGTTGGGCAACTCAATCGCATAATAAGCAAACCACAACAAGTAAATGAGAAGAAATTCTTGAAAATTTATTTGAATATAAATAAGAAATGCAAAAAAAGTGATAGGAATAAAGAAGAAAATGATGGCAACAGGATGGAAGAAGAAAACGCAAAAATTCCATTCAATTTAATCCTTAAGGAGACCATTAAACTTTGGCTGACTTAACTATTAAAAGGTCGCTGGCCTGCCCCGGCCATATGACTATGAGGTGGAGTTTTACAGGAAGAAAAGTGATAACATTTTATGGAAGTAAAAATTAACTACTCTCGATGTTTTTTTTTTTGTTTTTTTCTTCTTGAAATTTTATTCATTTTCATTTTATGGTTTTACTTCTATTAATGTATATTTTTCTTATTTTTTCGCTTGTTTTCTTGTTTGTCTCATGTTTTTTTTTTTTGTAATATTTTTCTCTACTTCAATTTTTTTGTTTTTCTATTTTTTTTTTTGTTTTGTTTTTTTTTTTTTTGTAAATTAAGTTGGAAAAGTTTTTTCCATATTTTTTCTTTTACTATAAAGAAGAAACGCCTAAGTTTATGCTATAAAAAATGTTTGTTGCATGTGTAATTTTTCTTGTTAAGCTTTTGTAAATGAAAATGGAAACACAAGAATCCATTTAGAGACATAAACTTGCTAAATAAAATTTACTAGGATTTTTTTTTTTTTTTTTTTTTTTGTTTTTATGTACAATATGTATGAATGTTTTTGTTGTTGTTGCAGAAGAAGAAAGAAAAGAACAACAAGAAGAACCACAATAAAAAGACGAAATACAAAAGAAGATGATGTTTATGATGAAAATTGCAGAGAAACTGTTTTAAAAAAAGTTATAAGCACAAAGATTTTGACGTCATAAGAACAAAAAGATAAACCAACACACACACACACACACACAGATATACTTGGATCTAACTACAGACGTACGTAACATTTATACTCATAGACTTGGACACACAAACACATGGATACTAACTTTTAACTAAGAATGTAAGGACACCACTCACTTGCAAGAAAGACGAGTGCCGTGTGGAATGGTGAAGAGAGGTGTGGTTCGGTGCAGTGAGGAGTGGAATGGAGAAGAGAGCAAAGGCCAGCGACATGTCAGGGTCATTTATTCTTGGTTGCTTGTACAATAGTAAATTCAACATTAGAACAACAAAACAAAAAAAAATGAAGGAAGAAAGGAGAAGAGAATGGAAAACAGAATGGTATAGTCTTCCAATGGAATGGGAAGAAAAGAAATGAAAAGGATAGGTGGCGACGGGATGGGAGCAGCTAGAAAACGTGTTGCAAACATTTCGGCGGAAAACAATAGATGCCAGCAAATGATGCCCAATGGCAAAGAGTGAAAGAAGTGAAAAGGTTGGGAAAATAACAACATGAGCCACCATTCGAAATGCAATAAACACACACACACACACACAAACACACACAGATACATACATACATATGTATATACATACAGTTACACAAAGTTGCACACGTGACTATAAAGAGTTTTAAGTTTTGCCGAAAAGTAGTCAACAAAATTTATAAAACAGAGAGAAATGAAGATTCTGAAAAAACAAAAAATAAATAAAAAACCAAAAAAATTACTGACAACTGACTAAAGAATGGATTGAAAGACTAACGACAGTCTATCTAACTAACTGACTAACTGACTGAGTGAATGACCAACTGCCAGAGTGATTAACTAACTGACTGCCTGAAAGAATGACTAACTGACAGAGTAAGAGATTAACTGACTGACTAACTCACTGACTGACCAACTTACTACCTAACTGACTGACTGACTCACTAACTCACTGACTGACCAACTTACTACCTAACTGACTGACTGACTCACTGCGTGACTAACTGACTAACTGACTATCTTACTAACTTACAGACTTACTGACTGACTAACTGACCGACTAACTGACCGACTAACTGACTGAATGGGTGAGTGACCAACTGGCAGAGTGATTAACTAAATGACCGAAAAAGGGACTCACTGACTAACTATAACTGACTTACTGAATTAGTGACAAACTGACTAACGGACTAACTGATTAATTGAGTAACTGACTAACTAACTAACTGATTTACTGACTGACTGAGTAACTGACCGGTTAAGTGACTATTTAGTGACTGAGTGAATGACTGACAATGAAGTATAATACTTCATTGCATTTGTGGCAGCTGAAGAATATTTTTTTTTCTTTTTTCCTCTATTTTATGTGACTTTCATCTGCATTTTTGTTGTTGCAGTTGTTTTTATTGCTGCTCTTGTTCTTGTTGTTCTTGTTGACGTTACTTTGGCCAGAATAAAAAGTAAACCAACATAAGTGTTGCCGTTATTGTTATTGCCAGAAATGTTAACCTCTTTTTTCTGTTGCTGCTGCTGCTGCTTCTGCTTCTTGTATTGCATCTTTCACTTGATACTCATATTTGCTGTTGCTGTTGTTGCTATTGCTGCTGTTGCTGTTTATGTTGCACTTAGTTAGTATTGTTACTACTGCAGTTCTTTTGCACCAACAACAATAAGAACAAACCAACAACCTACATCAGCGCTGCCATTGTAGTTTCATTTATTGTTTTTATTTTGTTATTACTATTCTTATTGTTTTCCTTTAAGTGCCATGAACCATAAACTACACTTTATATATACTATTGTCTTTCAAAATCTCTATTTGTCTATGAATTTCCATACAACTAAAATTAAACAGACAGAATTTAATATAACTAACTAATTGAGGGAACCTGAAAGTTATTATATCTATATGGTGACCCCATTTCAGTTGGTGAGTGAACCAAGTAGAATCAAAACTAAATTGTGATTGAGGTGCTATATTTCCATTTCATGTAAATGCAATATTATAAATGCAAAAGATCAGTTAGTCATCATAGCAGTTGAAACTCAGATTTGGAATAGGAAGTTTAGTTTTATACCTTAATTTCAGAAGGATATAAAAATAACTAAACCCATTAGATAAACAAATCTTAGTCTATCGTAACAAGTTTTTGTATTGATTTATTTAAAGTATCTATTGCATTTATGAAAAGCATAACTTCTTACGTTCACTCTCAGGCTACTAGCTACTCAGTTGATATTACGTTGAACTTATAACATTCAAAAGTATTGATTTCTAGTAGTTTTTAATCAATCACAAAATAATCTAACGAAAATTCTGCGTCGTTTTTTTTGTATGGCGTATTAAAATCACTACACTTCCTAGGAAACGTCTACGAAATTGCCTTAGAAGAGAAGGCTCCAGAAATGGTCGTACAAGAAGGCAACTTACCAGATGAAGTGACAGAGCAAATAGCCGAAATGGCACAGTAAGACGTTGAAATGCCTGAGCAAAACGTTAAAATGCCTGAGCAAATAGTTGAAGTGCAAAGAATCGAGGCGAGTATTTATTTCAAGGATTGAAATTGCTAGACTATTAGCAATGCATATGTAATTGCTTGCAACAGTCAGTTGATTGTTTTCAGCCAAAAGCTGGCAGTCGCAGCAAAGGTTTTCAGAAACTATGATGACTATTGTTGCAGCAGTCAGTTGTTTGTTTTCAGCTGGCAGTCATTACAGCAGTCTTTAGAAAACTATTATGATATTTTTACTGCAGCAATATATTTTTTCTTTTGCTTTGACTGCGCTGAAATTTACGCTGATCACACCGGATCAGAGAAACATGTCTTTCTTGTCAAATAATGATGAAATGTGCGGACATAAGGAAAAGAATTTATAAACTCAAAAAGCAAAACGCAAACAAAAACGTCGCCTTTCAATATGATGCGCTAAATATTTTTGCAAAAACTGCAAACAAATTATTGACGAGCTGTAAAATTAAGTGTAATTCTACATTCACTTTAATTTCTTTAACAGGTTTGATGAATTCTAAACAACGTTTTATCAAATTAAATTTATATTTAATAGAAATCGATTAAATGCCAAGGGATAATCAATATGCTTATTTTGATAAGGAGCTCATATTAACTTAATTCGATACACAATAACAACCAGATATGAAGACCTAAAATATATTATTACAAAAATACATAACCAAGAACCAGCATACATGCACCAATGAAATCAAAAAATTTAAAATGCCAAAAAAAAGAGATGCTATAATTCTGGTGAAATCTATTAGAAATACATGTACTTGGTTGCAAGATCATATGACTAATAAATAAATTTTTTCGTTTATTTTGCTTGTTGGCATCTAAGGGTGAGGCCACGCGCTGAAGAACAAAGCGTAAAGAAATCTCTAAATATACCTTATATTTTGAATATATTTCGTAAAAACAAAGAAATTAAAGAAAATTTTGAAAAATTGGCCAAGAAAGCAAAATTAACAGATACTAAGGAGTTACTTATACTGGGACAAGTTCCTTCATCTTTGAAAGTAATTCGAGGCTTTCTGGATGTGGCCAATGTCTTTGATTACACATTTGCAAAATATATATATTTTCAATAAAATGATTCGATGGCCATACGCAAATATTGCCAAAATCATTGAGGGTACTTTCGCTCCTCCAAATATAAGTGATGGAACTCTCCATACTCATTTCTTACACGGTTTGTGGGATGTACACCAAACCTACATTGTCTTAATTTCTTTTAATAGTCTGTAATAGCTGACGCGACTAACGGTTAGACAGATATGAACTTTCCTTGATACAATTCCATAGACTTGACAACTCGAACTTCAAAGTTGTGTTCCCCTCCTAAAACTGCTGCTGTGTAAATGCAGTTTTAATGGTCAAGGCATCTATCAATTTCAATTACAAGATATGTTCAAAAGACATTCCAAGTTCCATGACAAGCGAAATGTAAAGTTTTTGATTAAAATATTTATTTCAAAATAAAGAACAGTCTCTCATTGCAGCTCCTCATGTATAAAACTGATTTTAAAACATAGAAAAAAATTAAATTTGTCAATCAAAATTCAATTGTTTAATCCACAGCAATTAAAATGAAAACCATTTGCAATAATCGTAAGAATAAACTATTATTATTGTTATTTTTGTAATGAATAATTGTCTTGTTTTATTTGTTGTTATGAATGCAGTTTCATCTGCATTTAAATAATGACTTTTTCAAAATGAAAATTATTTTTGTTGCAATTGTTTTGAATATTTTTTTTCCACTTCATTTCACTCACTAAGTCATATTGGTATTATAACTTTTGTCTAATATTTGCAATGTATAGAACAGTTTATTGGATATTTAATCTATGTGAAACTCATTATCGATCTGAGCTTTAGTTTTTGAGATTTTGATAAGAAATTTGATACATAGTCTTCATATTTCCATCTACAAAACAAAAACACAATTTATGAAGTGCAGTACTGCTGATTGTTTATCTGATAATCTTCACGGGGAACTAAATCTTCAGTTTTTGAGATTGTGCTTAGAAATTTTGTACATGGTCTTCATTTTTCTATTCACAAAGCATTTGTGATGATGTCATAGAAAACTGATAATTGTTTGTCTGAATTATTGGGACCGTGCATCCATCAAACTCATTTTATATTCCAGTACATAAGATCTTCAGTTAAGTTGATATTATTACAAGAAATTTGATACATAAATTTAATTATTCTATTAACAGATAATTTGAGATCATTGTGATTGTACGTATCAGTAGTAATGAAAACCAAACGATTATTTGTCTGATTTTTGAGATTTCTATAGGAAATTGTGTACAAATCTTAAGAGATTGTATTTCTATCAGTAGGAAAAAAAACTCAAATTTATAAAGAAGACAACTTCGAATTGTCTATTTGATTTGCTAAGAGCAACTATATAGACCTTCAATTTATGAGATTCTGATATGAAATTACAATTACATGGATATTTCTATTCATTCATCTTTAAATCCTTTGTCGTAGCCTTGGAAAAGAGAGTCACTCAGTTTATAAGATAAATACATTAATTAAAATTTCTCTTCAATCAGATTTTCCAATACTGAAAGACTAAGCCTCCTTATAAGTAGGTGTTTCAAACTTATGCAGACTAGGCGCAGTGTAAGCGAAGTGTTTTAAATAGTTTGATGAGACCAAATTCAATGAATTTTCATGTTTTTATTTAATTATTTTTATATTTCTTTCACTAAGCTCTAAAGTACAGATACCAATAACAATGGGTTTGATCAATCAAATACACACACAAAAGGCTGCCCAGCACTAGCACTTATACATATGTAATTTTATTATGTTAGAGCAATGGGACTGCTGTAAAGGGCGTTAAACCATGAATATTGTCATTATTTCAACTACTTTGCGGTTGTTTAAGCTCAAAGAATTTTGCCAAATCTGGATGATAGATACACCAATGCAAATACAAACATAAATACATAGATACGAGTATATGTATACATATGCTCATATACAAATATGGTATTATAGATGGAGAGAACTTATATAAATTTAATATGACAACAAGCAATGATTACATTCAGTGATGATGGTAATGATGACGGTAATGAAAATGAATTGGCTACAAGTTCCATTGTTTTATGAGGTCATAAAACAATACGCAACCAAGAAAAACAATTTACACAAACAATAGCAAATGCATTTCGTTCGTTACCTGAATATTGAAACATATGAATTTATATATGTAAATCGAATTGGTAAACAACTGGATTCATTGAGTTTCATAGAAAATTCATAACAATTAAAACAACATCATCAACATCAACATCAACATCAAAAACAATTTTTAATCCCTTTTTATTTCAGAAGAAATGAAAGACTTTAATACTTGTACAACAACAATCATTCAGCTTATGTATGACAAATATTTAATATTTATTACCTTGAACAATGTAAATAGTATGTAAGTATTATATTAAAGGACTCTTCAATTTATCCGCAAAATAACAAATAACTTTCATTCAAAATAGCAACAATTAAAATTTTATTCATTCAATTTAACACAGTTTCATTTTCACTCTGTATATTTTAAAACATGCAATTATTTTTGAGTTATTAATACTGAATTTAATTGGTCAAGAATTTGAGAACATTTTTTTAACTCTCACCTTGACATTCACATACTTAAAGCCCACAATGTCAATCACTATACTCTTACGGCATTGAATACTATTCTAAATTTGTCATGAAGTTTCTAATGCATAGAAGGAAAAATTTTAGACCCCATAAAGTACGTATATATATTCTTGATTAGCGCAATGAGAGTGGTTGATGTATACAAATTAGTCCCTTTCTTTTTACCATACTTAGTACATTTGTTGGAATCAGCCGAATCGGACCACTAGGGTGGTACCTCCTATACAAACCCCCTATTGAAATTCATGTTCTTATTAGAAAAACTTTTTTGTTGTTTACCAAAATTAAGACGCTGGAAGTGCTTGACTCATAGACATAAGCCACTGAAATTTCAAGATCCTCAGATTATCAGGAGAGGTAGCTCCCATTCAAACCGCCAACTCAAATTCAAGTTCTTACTAGAAAAAATTGTTGTTATCATATTGAAATTCGGACACCAGAGTTATTTGACTGATGTCATAAGTCACTGAAATTTCAAAACCCTCGGAATATCAGGTGGGGTATAATACAAACCTCATTCTAGAATTCATGTTCTTATTGGAAAAACTTATTTGTTTTTTGTGCTATCGTCTTTAAATTTGGATGCTATAAGTGTATGACCCATATTTATCAGATCCCATGATTACTGGATCGCATAGCTCCCATGGGAGCGTAAAGAGTATCACATCTTTTTTTTTTTTTTTTATTGACAAAAAGGCAATGACTTTCTTTCAGAGGCTATTGATTAACAAGAACTGAAAGGCAACTTTTGTGTCACTTGCTGATAAAAGCACAAAAGGACGTGCAAGTGAAATAATGTTATAATTTAAAATACTCATTGGATTCAAAAGAGGAAATAATCATAATTTAAAGTTTAATCCCAAGTGACAATGTTTTAATTTCTCGAAATAGAAACATGTATTATACACATATGTAAAAGAAACCAAAATGTTTAGATGAAAAACAAAGAATATGAACAACAAATATTAATGTTTTCTCATAACTAAAATCTATTTAAAAGAAGAACCTGAATAAGAGAAACATCATTTTGATCTGAAAGAATAAAATTCGAGACAAAATGCAAGAAATCAAAAAAACCTTGAAATCCATAATCCATTTTATAAAATGAACACACAATAATTCAATGATTCAAATAAAAAGTGACAATAGTATAAAAATGTTATTCATATACATATACAAATGACAGATACAGTATAGACAAACAGATATGTATGTAGTATGTATATGTAAAGAGAGACAGAGGGAGATGAACTGAGTGATGAAGAGAAAAAACAAGGACTACTTCAGTCCACAATGAAAGGCATTAAATAAACACGAGAACGGATTGTGGCATTTTGCAACAAATTGCCGGTCGAATGGTCAGATAGATGCCATGTTTATACTGTAGATAAATCAATAGAGTGTTGTGGAATACAACGATTTATACTATATACATAAACCTAGAAACATGTACATTGAATCAAATGAAATAAGTAAAAAATTACAAACGTAGTAGATACAATGCATACAGAATATAAAGGACACGTGACACTTTGACAAATTCTTAATGGAACTTATAACATTTGGTCATTTATTTTTTGTCCCTCTTTTTTTTTCCAAAACCACCACACACGAGAATGTCCATACCGCAAAGTGATGCAAAAAAAGAAAGAAAAAACAGAAATGACCACGGCTCAATGGAAAATTGAAAAACGTTAAGGAAAAACCCAAGAGGAAGTCATAGAGTTTTGGTTCCAACGACTCTGGAATACCTTAACATTTATGTTTAATGCTACGAAGTAAAAGCGTTTTCTTAAGAGCCTTCATTCACATACTACCATAGATTTACTTATAAGGCGACTATCGGTTAGAGATCAGATTAGTCCTATCTATTCATATGTCAAGTTTTTTTTTCATATCTTCATAGAACTTTATTTAAATGATCAGTCAAATTAATGTCGAAAAATTATGTCAAGCTTAATGGTTCGTCAATAATAAATTTGTGTTTGTATAACTTAAGAAATGAACAAAGTTGTAGATCATATCCACTTACCATAGACTTTAAGTCTAAGATCACAGATTAGTTCAATTTGTGGTAATATATTATGACATATCTGATGTTAAGTCACTCAAAAAATAAATGAGTCTTTCATAAAAAGAATTTATTAGAAGCATCTATAATATTTGGTATTATATTATAGTCCAAGCAATCTGTTATCTTTTAAACGGGTAACTCTGCCTTGGTATTGTAAATTAAACTTGGAGGGGTCCCAATGCATACACTATGTATTGCAAACATTGCCACAAAGTGTCAAGTGAAAATAAGTAAAAAGGGTATACGATTTAAATAATACCAGATTTATTCTGATATCCTTAGAGAGTGAGTTCGTCCCTCGATATCAAAGTAAGGGTCATGAACAACAACATGCCTTACTCAATATATTGAACATAGCAGGAAAAAGAAAACATCCACAAAAAGGGATGGCGATTGAGGAAGGCACAGAGTAATCGAGAGGTGAGACAGATTGCGACAGTTGGATTATGGAAAGGATAGAAAGAACCGTACAGGTAACATCGTCGTCTGGTAGCATTGATAAAAATATTATTACAGTAAAAAAAATTATGAAACAAAATTGAATTGAACAACAAAAACTACAAAAAACTTAAATAAAATAATTTCAATATAGCATATCTAGAGACAAAAAACAAAACAAAAAAATACAACGAAAAAAAAAAAGGATTATAAAAGCCACAGAATGGCGAACGCAAATAAGCGAAATAAATTACATATATACATATATATGACCGGATATCAATGTATATATATTTATATATATATATATACATTTGTGTATGTGTATGCAAGTGGTGTATGGATGCTTATCTGAGTTCACTAATCGGAATCTGTGGTCATGTCAGTCAGTGAAAATACACAACAACAACAAAAAAACGAACAAAGGGTTAAAGGATAAAAAAAGGATACAAAAAATATATATTTTAAAAAAAAAAAACACGACAAAAGATTTCAACTTAAATTTCTGTACAAAATTATTTTGTTTTTCTTTATTCCTTTAGTTTTTATAAATTAAAGAATTAAAGCCAAGTTAAGTTAAGGTAAATGAAAAAGAATGAAATCACATTCATTTGTTTTTTGTTGTATTTAGTTTTTTTTTTTTTTTTCTTTTATTTTGAAAACAGATCTTGGGTCTCAGAATGGAAAACAAACTTTAAATGAAATTGGAAGTCCAAAGAAACTAGGCAAATAGAAGAAGGAGAGAAGGAGAGACGAGTCCTCAAAATATCGAAAACCAGTGATAAAAGAATGTGATAAAATTGTCCCAAGTCTGCATAAGCATAAGAAGAATTATATGGAATTATAATAAAAAATAGGAACAAAATGTCAGGAAGACACGGAGACACTGAGGCATAGAAATACTATTTAAGTGTTAGTATTGGTAATGTTGTTGATAAGGAAAATGAGAATGAAAATGTGAAAGGGAATGCGAATGCGAATGGGAACGGAAATGGGAATGGGAATGGGAAAGGGAATAAGGTGGACCACGCCTTTGTCATACTTGAAATTGAATTGTCGCTAATGTTATTTGATATTGACACAAAAGCATGCCAATGGAGCAATTCAAATTCAAAGGCAACAACAAGGACCCCCAACTTTAACGACAACATGACATAAGATGAGAACGACAACAACACCAACAATGATAATGTCGATGACAATGATGACATCAACGACATAAAGAAGTAAAACAGACAAACTTAGGTAGACATGCCGGCACAAAATGTTTGTAAAGAATTAAGGGAGGGCGATAGCATAAAGGCACATATTCTAATAGAGAAGAATATAGACAAAATGAAAGGAATGGAAATAAGTACTAAATGCGAACAAAAATTTACATTCGATTGGGGTTTACAAGTAAGTGCAGACTATGAATATGAAACCATTTTGGAAGAAAATGAAGAAGAAGTGAAAAAAAGAATGCTTCAGTTTCAGTGTTGACCAAATTTTCAATACTCTGCAAAACAATTGGAAACATTACAAGAAAGGCAACTAATTATTTATACTTTGTACATATCTGTTTCAATCAAAACATTTAACTGAAAAACTTCATACCAATTTCAATAATTCTGTATGATGTCAGAATACAAGTCCTTCCACAATGACAAGACATCAAATGTAATTCAAAGTTGTTTTTTTATTTAAAGAAGAGCCCGCTGACTGCATTCAATTTCAAAACTACTACATATTCTAGAAACTATCCGCACTTTAGCAACAAGGATCCAATGTGGGTTCACTGTGGTCTTAGATATTATTTCCAGAAAATTTGGTTTCGTAGACATTCTTCATAGTCATGCTGCTTTGATATTTTTTTTTTTTTTTTTTTTTACCTGTTAAATATCCATCTCAGAGTTCTCAACATCCTTTGTTCTTTTTTACACTCTTCATGCAGTGAATAGTATTATAAGTTTGTCATGCAGTTTGCAAGGCACAGAAGGAGATATCGGACACCCCATAAAGTACATATATTCTTGTTTAGCACGATGAGACGAGTTTATCTAACCTTGACCGCCTGTCCGTCTGACTGTATATATACAAACAAGTCCCTCAGTTTTTGAGCTAGAGAGCTGAAATATTGTACGAAGCACGTTTGTTGAAATCAGCCGTTTTGGAACACTAAGAGAGGTACCTCCCATACAAGACCCCTGCCCAAAGTCATGTTCTTCTTAGAAAAACTTTTTGTTGTTGTGTAATCAAACAAAAATTTAGACACCGGAAGTGTTTGACCTATATACATAAGCCACTAAAATTTAAAGATCCTCGAATTATCAGGAGAGGTACGTCCCATACAAACCTCCTACTAAAATTCATGTTCGTATTAGAAAAACCTTTTTTTTGTTTTTTATGTTCTCGAACTGAAATTTGGACACAATATGTTTCTGATCCATATTCATCAACCATGTAAGCGATATCAAGATCCAAGGATTACTAGATCGCATAGCTCGCATACAAAAAAAGTATCCTAGGGGCTGCTTGAAGAGTATTACATCTTCGGTATAGTCGAAGACACCCTTCTTTTTGGTACTACGTTGAATTAAGTAAATATTGATAGTTCGATTGATTGATCTTCAGTAGCTGAATTGCCTGTAACAGATGTGTGATTCCATTAACGACCAGAACTTATTGTCCCAAGCAATTAATTCTGTTTTAATATATATAACACACATATAACTTTAATGAAACATATCAAGAAAACCTTTAGATAATCATATATATCAGATGTTGTGTGATAAGAAAAATTGTATGCAAATTTTTCATTATTTATCTCAACAACTAAAGGAATAAATTTGCATTAAAACATGTGTGAAGGATATTTAAGCAAAAAAAATATGAAAAGAAATACACATCGAGGTACAGGTGAATACACACAAATTTGCATATACCTACATATATGTATGTATAGTAGTATTTGTATCTGGCAGTGTGTGTGTGTGTATGCAAATATCTTTGGTATCACTTTGAGTGGCAAATAAACATGAAAAATCAGTTTTCCAAATCGGCATACATTTTCAATACGCAAACATAGAAAGAATTAAATTTCCAAAAAGAGAAGTATGAAGAATGAAAGCTATGAGGAAAGGAAAAGAGAAAGTAAAAGAAAAAAGGGCAAACGTATTTTGAGTTTTTTTTTTTTTTTTTTTTCTCTTAAGAGGATAATCTTCTCGCATGTTGCCTATGATGACAAATCAATGCAAAAGACTCAATCGGCAATCATGGTGCTGCTCCTGCTGTCAGAGCAATTGCCATTTAACAATGCTAACGTAATTGATTTTAAAGCAGACAAACAGTTTCCCGATATTTCCCACCGGGCCTTATGGTAAGAAGATGTTTACATAGTTGTCTGTATTCTAAGTATGGTTAAAAATCTCGCGTCTCGCATTAAGTGCAACACTTGAAGCAGATGAAACATTTAAGAACAGAAGAATCTCTTGAGGGGAAAAAAGGGAGGCAACAAAACGAAAAGGTTAATTCCATTCACTTCGTGTTGAGAACAAGTCCATAAGTATTTTATCTGATCTGAAATCTTACAACATAGTTAAGCTCTTAAAATTGTATTTGTTTGTTTGTTTATTTTATCTTGAGTTGAAATTCTTTGAGCATTTGTGCTTTTTTTTTTTTTTCTTTCTTTCTTTTCTTTTCTTGTATTTTCCTTTTGGTTTCTTTTCCTTTCCTTTTGCTTTGAAAATGTGCTGAGCACAAATCCCGTTTTGGGGCAAATAAAATCCAGTTGGACGATTCTAAAAACGATGAAGACCATAAAACATTACAAAAGGACACAAAAAAAAAAAAAAAAAAAAAAAAGGAAGTAGAAAAAGGGATAAGAACACAAAAAAACACAAAAAAAAAATTAATAATGATGTGTCAAAAGCAAACACAATGATTACTTGAACTGTAACTGTAACCAAGCATCTGAAAAACACACATACACACACACATACACACATACACACATACATACATACAGACAGATACTTACGAAAATATTCACATGCCTGTATGTATGTAGGTGGAAGCGAAATTCATGTAGCAAGGACAATTGGCACAGTCCTAAGTACATAGAATGAATTTATGAACAAATAAACCAAGCCAAATTCAATTGAATATAAATATATACTGTATACACACACACACACACGCACATCCACACATGTAGATGCATCCATAGAAATGTACATATATCTGTGCGTGAGTCTACTTAAAGATTTTTCTTCAAATATTTTTCTTTTTCTGCTTTTTGTTTTTAAATCATTTTTTATGAATTTTATTAACTCACTTCTCTATGAAGTTTGTAACACCATTTTATCTGAATGAAAAGAAAAACTAAGAAGATCCATTACAAAATTTTGTATAGAATATAATTAATGAATATTAGAAATGTAAAATCATCCATTCATTCATCATTTGGTGAAGGGCAAATGAAGTTTCTTGATAATTTTGTTTGAGTTGTCTAAAAAGTCCTTTTCATACAAATCTTGAGGCACATTTACATAAATTTGTTGAAAAAAGAAAGTTGTACCCTATAACTAAGTCTCCAATACACGTCTGTTCGTCCGTATGTCTGTCACAGGGCTATATCTCAAGAACCGTAATAAGTAGACAGTTAAGGGTTTTTAAAGAGTGTGTATTTATTAAGTTGTTGTACGAACAAATAATAAAAATAAAGTTAGAGATTAAATTAAAAATTGTTTTATGATAACCAAAGAAGTATACAACACTTTATTATTTTGCAAACAGTCAAATCTCATCATCGCGATAGAAACATACTGCAAGTGATTGTTGAAACAAAGGTGCACGGAGTTGCATTCTTTAATCAGCTCATCTCTTTCAAATTTATCTTTCATACATTACGCTGACAGGCAGATGAACTAAAGTAATATAATATTAAATCTTCTACGATGGTACGGAGCTATTGGTTGTATCATTTATCTCAGCGTTCTTCAGAAGCAAAGAAGTTTTATCATACCAGAGAATATAATTTTGTATAAATCTTCTATCATACGCTTTTCTAGATGGACTATTGAAATTACTATTTTCATTTTTGTTTCATTTCCGCTCAGAGTTAATAGATGTTGAACTATTCTTTGAACAATAAGAAGCACTATAGGGGTCTTAACATGACACTGCAGAGGACTGAAGATACCTTGTTTTGACCATCTGAATCTGTTTAGATGTAGAAGAGGAGTCCGTGTGTGGGAGAAGATTACTTGGAATTTCTTAATAGAATTACAAAAGCTGCGCAAATATTTCATTGGAAAAGGTGATTGCTTTTATTAGGAAATACCTTAGAGTGGTTTGATGAGGATCATGTTGTACAATATAAGGGTAACATTTTGTGATATCACAATGGGCCTTGGTAAGTCAACATCTAAACTTTATTTATAATTTTGTTAAGGGTATTTATATTGTATTTAAACATAAGTATACCTTAAGTTAATACAAGTATAGTAGTTTTTTTTTTTCGTTCCATTCTCTACAACTTTTTTTTTCTCTTTTTTTTTTTGTTTTTAGTATTTTTTGAGTTGATTACATTGACTTTAAATCAAAGACTTCTTAGTCTAAAGGTAATCCTTGTTAAGAGTTTTCTCTAAACTTGGTAACGTGCAAGTCTTCTAAGAAAATATATAGAAACGAAATAAAAAGCAAAGGAAAACAGACAAGAGAATATTAAAAAAAAATATACGAAGACATTGATATTTGTACAGAAACATGTGTGTGTCTTTTACTTTCTTGCTACTTCTACTGTGTAAACTGTATGATAGAGTTTCAGTTGTTTTTCTTTTTCCCTTTTATTTTTTTTCCTTTTTTTGGTTTGACTTTAAAGTCATCACAATGCGTGAGTGCAAGCGTGCGTGCCTCATCAGTAACAAAAAAAAATAAAAAAATAAATAAAGTATACTTTTGTGCTTTAACAAATGTAAAAAAAGAAAAGCGAAAGGAATCTGGATCTAAACTGAAACTTAAATAAAAATGACAATTTTCTTATGCCATTTTTTTGGTTTCATTTCGTTTCGTTTTGTTAACAAGCAACCATGACAGACATGGGACAGGGAACAGGGAACAAAGGACAGGACAAAACAAGGCAGAGAGCTGGACAGACGCATAAATGAAGCATACTTTTGTGCTCAATCAAAGCAATCTCACAATTTCTTTTTGCGCAATTAACCATTAAATATTATTGTATAAGGAAGCTACATAGAACGAAAGAAGAATGAGGACTAAGAAGGAAAATTATATACAAAATTTCAATGAAAAACCATAAAAGATGAAAAATTTTAGAAGCATGAAGAAAGAGCTTAAAATATTGTAAATACAACTTTTCTTTCCTTTTCATTATTTTCCTTTACTTTCCTACCCATGCCTCTCCACTCCACTCCACTTCACTCCTTCCCTTTCCTTCTTTCGTTTGAAAATATCAAAATACTTGGCTTCATACACATGATTGATTGCCTACATATTTATGTATACACTTTACTAAACAAAATTCAACATAATTAAGTTAATACTATTATATTGTATATACATAATACATAGTCATTTGAGTTTTCTTCCTTTTTGATTTCTTAACTTTTCACTTTCAACTTTTTTCGTTGCTAACGACAAATCAATTCTTCACATTTCAATTTCCTGTTAATATTAATGTAGGAAATCAACTTAGTTAATCAAATTATTATTTGTATGTTGAAATAAACTTGACGCAAAATTATATTGTACAATTTTTAGATTCACAAAAAAATAATGAATTCAATGAAAAATTGAGTTGTTGGTCTAGCATTTTGTAGTTGAATTCAATTTTATTTATAGGCAAATTTATATAAAAATATTCTATGTTTTGTGTTCTGATTTCTGAGTTGCAGTGCATAAATTTTAGCATACAATAGTGAAAATAAAGAATCATCATAAATGGCAATAGAATAAAACATTTTATGGTCCCCATTTTTTAAACTAAATTTGTATCATAAAGGTGCGTGAATGATCCTCGATGTAAAAGAAACTATAAAATTCAGATTAAAGATAATGGCTAAGAGAAATTATTAATGGATTGCCAAGAAAGTCATTGCATTTTCTTCATTTGATTTGTCAAAAAAAAAAAAATAATAATAAAAAAATTCAAACACTTATCTATTTAATTTGATAACTTCATAGTTGACTGATGTGCCAAGAAATTTGAGGAATGGTTTAAGCATGTCATATAAGATTAAGAGAAATGTAATGTAGTTGGGAGAGAACCCCTCTCAGACTTCATTATGCCCTAAGCAGTTGAACCACTCATCATAATCACTCAATAATTTATAATACATATTAATCTTCTCAATTGCTTATAATCATTGCCTTAGTCTGTAAGAAATTAAACAAGCAACAAGCGATTGTGTGCAAATCTTTTTACAAAATTATTAACAATTCAGGTGGTAAACAAAGAGGCATAAGCATTGATAAGTGAACTCAAAAAGTTATGTATGATGTTTGTATTATAAATTTCTATAACACACATTCGAATGTGAGTATGGGGTTATGAAGAAAATAATATTTTTAATGATGAATCTAGATTTTTCCGGGATATCAATTAAAATTTGATATCGACATTTCTTTGATATATATTATATTCCAGCTGTATCCCCCAAGCGTTGTTAAAGCTCTGGCTGGTCAAACACTTTTAAACATATAGAGTGGACAACTCGCTCACGAAATGCTTTCCTTTCATGTTTTGTCCAGTCTATATGTATTGTCATAATGTGATTAACAACAGATGGCGTAAAATTTTAGGATATCATAACGGATGGCATATACATATACAGTATTAAAATTTATTTTCTTAATATTAGGTTAATAATAATAATAAGTATATAAATAATAAATATCCAAGTACACGTCCCAAATCGATTGTAACGTTGTGTCAAAAATTTCAGAGCAATCGGTAACGTAGTTTTCGCGTTCTGAAGTCATGAATATACTTTTCGTTTACTAGAGGAGATAAATATCATATAAAATTTCTTTAGTTTTTCCATCATGTACCTTATTTTTTCAAAAGACAAACAGAATGTTATTTGGTATTTTTCTTAACAAATTTATATTTCCCCATATCTGTTCTGATGAATAAATTGTTGTATGCAATTTTTTTTTTTTTACTAATCATAAGATCGATTACTATAGCATAAGTATATGGTGAAGTCATAGCATAGTCGAACGTTTGATATTGTTGGCATTCGTAATGCAAGTGAATTGTCTATTTGATGTGCCACTGCTCATATCAGTGTCTGTTTCGCAAGTTGGATAATTGGCTTTTGTTTGCTTCTGGATTATATCGAGCACACTACATGCACTTAAAAGCTTACAGTTAAGTGCAAGCGTGGTGAACAACAAAAGTACAAATTGAAATTATAATTGGTGCGTTGATTGATTGGTGGGTATTATGGATCAATACTCAGAAATTTACTAAGATTGATTACCGTCTTACTGCCTACAATATCTTAAATTTAATACACTTGAATTAATACAATTGAATTATTATATGCTGGAAGTAATCTTCTATTTATGAGTTGTTATATGAAAAACTTTAATTGTCTTTAAGTAGATATTCAAATGAAATACTCAACAACTCTCAATGCAATTTGAAATAATAATGATAATCAAAATTATATTGAATAAATGAAAGTGGACAATCTTGAAATTTCAATGGGCTTTGGTATACTTTGTTATATTCTTAATAAAGTTAATCTTCTCTGAGTGCAATAAACTTGTGTACAATCATTGCCATGACAATAATAGTAAACATCTTAACAGTTTTAATAGAATTGCTTATAATATTCTTCGGTGATTTTATTCTTTTATATATTATTATATTTCTCTTCTTTTTTTTTTTTTTCTTTCTACTTTATTTATTTAACATATCATCAGGAAAATATCTTTTTAATGTTGTAATGGAAATAACAAGTGTCGAATAGGAATCAAAAGTATAAAGACATATGCGCATGCATACAAAATTTATACAATTTAAAATTGAGCTATAAAAATGTAAACAAAAAAACAATATAAAATTATATAAAACAACAGAAAATATGTAAAACAACAAAACTTAGATGGTTCTTTGTATTTTTATATTTTGTGTGTATGCTTTTTTTTTTTTATTTCTAAATATTTTTTATGTGATGTGATCTTTTCTTTTTCTGTTTCTGTTTCTGTTTCGATTGCCCCAAATGTTTATATTTGTTTAGTTATTTTTTTTTACTCATTCTTAGGTTTATTTTACTCGTATTATTTTATTCCTTTTGAAGGTTTTATGTATCTCAGCATATATAAACTCAAGCACTCAAATACATACTTATACAGATACACAGACACAGACACACAAAAGTAAAGAAATACTTACAAGAAGAACAACAAGAATAAGAAAAGAACAATCAATTTACATATTCAGCAGCCAGCGAGTTGAGAAAATAAAATAAAATTCAAAGAAAAAAGCACAGAATTTTATATAAATAAACGATAAAGAAAATTTCGACACATGGAATCCCTACACACACACTCAAACACACACTCAACACTCATACACAAACACACATAGCTATACATGAAAACACAGAAAAAGAAAATGTATGCCGCCATTGCCGCCGCAATCAGTTGAAATTTTGTCGCGTTTGTGGTGCTTAAGCACTCACTCACTGATTGAGTGAGTAAGTCTTTCTATGAGTGAGTGAGTGAGTAAATGTTTGTGTGTATTATGTGTATGTGTGTGTGTGTGTCTGAGGAAAAAGTATGCAAAATAAAATTATATCTGGTGTTTTTTCGATATCAACATTTTTTTTTTTTCTTTTGTTTTTTTTTTCTTTGGATTTAGCTTTAGCTAAAGGCTTTTATTACCATGCAATGCCATGTCAGGCAGGCAGGCAGGCAGACAGACAGGCAGTCGGCCAGACATGAAGCGAACGCATCAAGGATTGTATTTGTTCGTTCGTTCGCATTTAAAATTTTGTCTTGTAAACATGTGTCGCTATATCTTTTTACGCTCCAGATGGATGTGGTGTGTGATTTCATTGAATTACAATATCTAAAAGCAATATACGTACAGTACTTGTACATACAAAGTAGAACTGGCTTAACTAAAATATTGTTGCATACACTCAGGCGCAACATACAATGTGAATGACAGAGGCGAAATTAAATTTTCAAAATTATTGTAAAAATATTCTTAACTTATGCATGAAGCTTATTCATCCCTCTACTAATATAAATCATATACAATACAATAATTGTTTTGTGTGGATCACATAAATAAATACGTATAACATAAAAACTACACAAGAACTAATGAATATATACATTATATGCTGATAGTACTCAATATAATTAGTTAAACAGGAAAGGGATTTTGAACATTTATGAAATATCATATGATATATCAATCATATAAAAAGGATTTACTCCAATATTTAACATGTATGTATTTATTATCCATTGTAATCAAAGTCCATTGTAGAACTGAAATGTACTTTGCAATTTATTGTTTATTGAAAAAATAATTGGGAAAAACTTTGTTGGCAAAGAAGTCAATGTGTCATGAAATTGAAATGTGTACATGTTTTACTATCATTTCTAGCAAGACTCATTGAATTGTTAAATAACACATATAAATATGTTTCATGCAGAGAATGAATGCGAAGTATTCGGAGTATGGTATTAGAAAGTCACAGCAAAAGACTATTCAAAATATCTAAAAATACATTTTTCAAATAAAAATTAGAAAAATTTCAATAAAAATTACAATTGCACAATTATTTTATTTAAAGAAATCCTTCTATGATTGCCCATAATTTAAATCTCTTAGAGCTGAGTTAAATGTGATAAAATCTGAATAAAATCTGTAGTGATATCAGCAGAGAAATTCTCAACACCCATCGATCCATGTTAAATTATCTTATACCATAAATGACAGTAAGTTTTCTAGTAGTTAGTTTAATTTTAGATTTTCTTTTCTGAAAATCACTAGACCAAGTGAACTTGACAACTAGAGTATATAAATAAGTATAAGTGCCGAGCAAAATAATAGTATTGATCACAGAAAAACTGATTTTTGAATGCAAAACTTACAATGAAGATGAAAATATATTACAGTTGTTCTTCTATACAATGGTTTTTAGTGCTATAAAATTTATATCACGTCCTGAAATGAGTGGATGAGCTCGCACTAAGTCAGAAAGATTTGTTACCCGTATAGTGAGATATTCAAGGCAGAACCCATTTCCGAGTTTTACAAATAAGTTAAGAGATGAATTGAATCTGATTATAAGCATGCAAACAATACAGAGATGCTTAAGAGAAAACAATTTTTCAGAGCAAAAAATAAAAATTGAATTAAATTCGCACATAATCACATTAATTCATCAGTACAGAAATGAACAAATATTTTATAGTCAGATGAATTGAAACTCGTGATTTATGTTAGAAGGGGATCTCGTCAGTATGTCAAGCGGCTATCAAACACTGAGTGGCATGTAAGATTCACAACAAAAACCGTAGAACACAGAGGACCTTTCATTATGATCTGGGCTAGTTTTTCGTATTACAGCACGGGGCCAATCAATATATTGGTTCAAGGATACCATAGATGTGAATAGAAGATAATACTGTCATATGCTAGTAAAGAAATTCCACTGATTTGGTTGATTCAACAGGATTATGATCCGAAGAACTCAAGTGTAAAATATCCAAACAGTAGTTCAAGGTGAGCTGAATAAATAAATGGGTGGTCTGCTCAGTCGTCATATTTCAAACCAATTTAGAAGCTTCGAAGGAAGTTGCCAAACGTCGACCAAGTAATCTTGCAAAACTTGGAGCTGCCTCCATTAATTCCCATTGGTGTCAAAATTTTGGTGGATTCGATGCCAAACACACTAACTGTAGAATAATAATTTTAATAATATCCGAATTATTTGCTTCGGCTTGGACAGGTAGAAGACTTACAGATGAAACACTAACTACTATTATTTTGAGTGACCAACAAATTGAAGAAACTTTGAGAAAGTAGTATTGTATTATTATAGCTATAATGTGCGCGAAAAAAGTAAATAAGACAAACAGGTTTTTTTTTTTTTGTGTTCTCTATAAAATGAATTATTTTTTTATTCTTTTTCCTTTCATACTTATTTCGTTAATAAGTAAATAAGACAGATTAGTATGTGTTCATTTGTGGATGGTTAATCACATGTAATTTAAGTTTTTTTTTAAACTGAATCCATCAAGAAACATAAAAGCAAATGTAATATAGTGAGTTTTAATTAAAAATTAAATATATTCTTCGTAATCGTTTCTATTATTAAAGAAAAGTCAAGTTTCACACATTTGAGTGATAAAGAGCATGGCAAAATGATGATAGTCCGTGAAATGAGCATGTCAATATGGAAAATTTCGGAAAATGTTAGTAGAAATAAATGCCCTGACCAAATTTTTGATAGACCCAGGGATAAATCCTCCATTAGTGGACTTGCGAGACATCAGAAGTCAACGAAAACATTAGTTTATCGCAAATTCGCCATAATTTGTCTCTTCTTTTATCCACCCGTCGTGTACAAGAAATTCTCTAAAGCTCGGAAAGGATTTCATATGAAAAAGAAACTTGTTTAACCAGAGCTATTCCCTAGACACAAAATTGCACAAGTTAAACTTAACTGCGGAGAGACACAAATTTTGAGACATGGAGTAGAGAAATGTTATTTTCAGCAATGAGAAAAAGTTCAATTCAGATGGGCCAGATGGCTTTGGAAATCATTATTGCGATGAACGAAGTCCTAAGAAGATGCACATGCCGAGAAACTGCCACGGTGAGTTCCTTACGACTTGGACTGTACTCGGCAATAATGGAGAGACTCCAATTTATTTTATAACTAATTGAATATATTCTGAAAACTATGTGGAGCTCTTCGGAAATGTTTTAATACAATTTGGAGAAGATAATTTTGGAAACAGATGGATATTTCATCAGGATAACTCCTAGCCCATTGAGTTTAAGCCAACAGTCTAAAACAATCAAATTGAATATAACATTGCTCCAAAATCTAAGTAATTCCATGCCAGGGTATATTTTAAATCTGTTGATTATGATCAATTTAAGATATCTGAATGTTTCTATTTTGATTTACACTAAATTTTCCAAATTGTCCTCTTTACTTATTTCGTTTGAAAGTATTTTCTTTGTTCATGATTCTTAGTTTGGTGATATATATACATATATCTTAATAAATTCCAAAATCTATGTATTGTATATACTTTTATACTACTTTTATCAATTAGATCAATTAGTATCCCCCAAGTAATAAGGATTAATTACAGAACATAAATCAAATGTAAGTACCATTTTGTCATGACCAAAAAATGCAAATAAAATCTAAAAATTTATAAAAAATATTTTCTCAAATTAAATTAAATTAAATTACTATTAATGTTATTGTTTTTATTGTTTTCATTATTGCTGTTCTTAATTTAATTAATTCTTCTTTAAATCTTATTGTTAATTTCTATGATTTTCAACTTTCTTATTTTAAATTGAATTCAAAACAATGAAATCTTTATTTTATTTAAAATTGAAAAAAAAAATATATAAATATTTATAATATTTTTTTTTTAAGAAGAGTTTTACACTTGAAACACTGTTTCTATATTAAATAATTTAATTATTAAATAGAAATATCAAAAAAAAAAAAAAAAAAAAAAAAGAAATTGATAAATAATTAAATAAGAATTAAAATGATTTCATTTGATTGATTTTCCTTCTTAATTTAAATTTATAATTTTTAATTAATTTTTTTATAATATTTTTTTTTTTTTTTTTTTTGGAATTTTCATTTATATATTTCAGAGTTTTTATTCAATTTATTTACTTTACATTTTTATGCATATTTATTTTTATTATTATATTTTTTTTCAACACTTTAAAAAAAAAATCACCAAAGTAATTTGGAAATATTTTCCCACTAAAAAAAAATGTGTAAAAAAAAACATATATTTAATTATTAATTTTAAGCGCGCGATATTTTATATATTTTATATATCACAAATATATTTCTTTAGTTTTTCAATTACATATTGTTGTTGCTGTTATTGTTGTTGTTGCTATTGGCTTTAAATAATTAATTTAAATAGCCAACTTTCAATTTCTATTCTGTCATTGGGAAAGTCAATTACTGTCTTTCTGGGCTTGGATGTTGATACTCATGCTGATGCTGGTGACGATGCTGATGGCGATAACGATGACTAATAATTTTATAGCACTGAACAAAGAATAGAGCCAAACAACAGTAACAATAACAAAAGCCTAGAACAACAAACCAATGTGGTATAAATAAACAACAAATAAACAAACAAAGAAAAAAAAACAAAAAAAAAAAAAACAATTTTTTTGCTTTTATTTTTAGTTTTAGTTTTCTTTGTTTTTTTTTGTATTTTTTTTTTTTTTTTTTTGTAATGTTGTTTTTTCTTCTTTCGTCTTTTTGCAAACAATTGTAACAAATAAAAGCAAAACACGAAAGGAGCACGCAATGCACGACTATTGACAATTGAGAAGAATATGGGGAACACAACAAAACGTGTTTGTTCCGTTAGTTTTTATCGTTTATCGTTTACCGTTAGCCGTTACCGTACGACCGCTTGACGCCCGTATACAAAACAGACTGAGCAATTTCGAGATTTATCCCTTGAAGATAAGTAAAATGAAAGTTGCCTGACTGCCTGCCTTGCCCGATTGCTTCACGCTATGTCTGTCAGTATCTGTATGAATTTGTGTGCGAGTGTGTGTGTGTTCGTGTGCGTTTATACTGGTATTGTTGCTGTTGCTATTTTATTTTTTTCAATTTCATATTGTCGTCGGCATCAGCATCATCGGCGTTTGTTGGCGTCATCGTCGTCGTCTTCCTCAACATCAACAACATCATCGTCATTGTCGTCGTGGTCGTTGTTTATCGTGGTCGAAGTCCTCGTAGTCTTCGTTGGCTGTTGTTGTTTTCGGCTGCTGCCGCGTGTAACTTTATTATTCTTACTGTTGTTGTTTTTGATGTACGTGCTGCAGCCTCACAACAACATATGAGAATGAACGAAGAAGCGAGCCGAGAGCAAATAGTGTGGTGAACTAACGCACGCATATAAAGAGCATCGCATTCACTCACAAATCTCACTCACTACTATGTTAAGAGTAGAATCTAAAGTCAGGAGCAGCAGCAGAAAATTAATTCAGCCTATAAGCATTCAACATAAAATTCAAGCATTCAGTCAACTAATCAAGTTGCAAAGGAATGTGATCTTTGTGTGTTTGTCCTGACAAAAAATGTCAACACTCCCACACACACACACACATATACACATAAACACATCCATACAAAGCAAAAATAAAAACAAAAATAAACAAATAAAAATTTAAAAATTAAAAAAAAATTATTAAAATTAAATTTAAAAAAAAAAATTAAATTATTGTATAAAAAATTTCATAAACATCACTTGATAAATTTAAACATTATTAATTAATTATTCATTATAAAATTTTTTTTAAACAAATTAATATTAATTATTTTGTGAATAAGATTATTTTTTAAATTAACAATGATTTCATGCAAACAAAAACAAAAGTTCAATTTTGATTTTTAGTTTTTTAAAATATTGCATACTTTTAAGAGCAACTAATGCTCTCTTTCTGTCCCTTACTAGAAACTCACCTCACCACAGCATACTATTGTCATCTAGTGGTGAAATCATAAGAACAACGACAACAAATTTCATTGACTCACTCTCTTTCTCTCTCCCATCAGTGTTAACGGTAATGTTGAATGAGCTTTCACATTTGGAACGAAGCTTTTTCACAATTCAAAATCAGAAAGGAGTTGAGCGTCAGAGCAAAAACTTATGAAAAGAAATTAACAGTCGACAGTTAAGAGCAAATGCATAGAAATTTTGAATTTGTGTTTTAATTTTTATTGTGAAGAGAAAATTATTTTGCTCATTTAGAATTGTTTACGAAAATCAAAAAAAAAATAATAATGTTGGTAATGGTGATGATTATGAGAATGTTGGTGATGACGAGGTAGGGTGACTGTATCGCCAATACATTAAATTGCATTGCTTTGCAATTTGTTAACTCAGTGATTCTTAAACCATGCGCTAACGTGCCTAGAGGACACTAAGCTCCTGACAGGAAACCAATAAGAATTTTTGGGTTCGATTGCGAATAAAAACTATAAAGTGAATGTATGCATAATATATCTTAGATCTGTTTTGAGAATATTGACAGGCATTCTGGTACTTCCACTGCCTATAGCCCATTGACTTAATCCAACTCTAGATTAGATTTAAATTATTAAAAACATGAAGAGATTTTGTTTGGAAATGACGACTGACAGGGCTACATGTGACTGTAACAGGTCTGAACATAAACATAGAAAAAACAAACAAACGAAAATGGTTGTGCGTGGTGTAGCAAAAATATTAAAATAAATATTCTTAATTGCTTATGAACATAAGGATCTTCCGTAAGAAAATCTTTAAATGACAGTAAAAACCGTATCAAAATCGTTTACCTGGTTTAGAAGGTCTGAGTATCCAAACAGACAGGAATTTCACCTTTGCTTTATACTATGAACTGATGATACCCACAGCCTTCACTTTGAGTTGGTTCATTTTTGCAATAGGGAGAATTTTGCATTCAAGGCTTTATTTTCAGTAGATAATAGCCCCGCTCACCCAATGTATATATGTATGTTTTCCTATAGAAAATCATAGTTCACTTTGCGTCATTTGGATTTGCGATGCGTTATTTTCGAAAGTATCTAAGTCACAAGGCGAGGACCGAGTGTATAAAAGGTTAAAGATCACTGTGTTATCACATAATAAATTTGCTACGAATGTGATGTTGGTTTTTTTTTTTATTTTGGCGCTACTTCTATGCCTGATGCTGATGATGTTGTATACTGTAACTTGACTCGGACGCACTTCAATATGTGTTCCATAATCTGCTTATACAACTATACATATATGCAGTTGTGCAGTTGTGCATTATTTGTAAAATACTATGCATTTACCACTGTTGTTGTGGTCTAGTTGCGTTGCCATAATAATGCGCTGTGCTATGCTGCCTCATAATTAAGCGAATTTCGTAGTCTGTTATTAAGCAGCTGAGTGTTTTTTTAATATGTTTTGATAAAATTTTACCACATATTAAGAACTTAAAACTTTACTCAGCTTATTTTATTGAATTGTGGCTACACAAAAACAAAACATAATAAGATTAACATTGCATTTTCAATATGTACAAATTAAGTAAGGTTGTAATGGAGGCCATTTTAGTGGAGGCAGATGTGAAGGCGGAGGTGGGTTAATAAAGAACAAAATTGCGGTTTTAACTATAATTGACGTAATCAAAGTTAATGAGGTTACAAATAACATTTAACAAATTATAGTTTTGCAGCTTTGTCACCTTTTAAGCAATATCTCAAGGGTGCACAATATCACGTTAATTATCGTCCCCCGCAGATCAATCAGATGGTTGAACTCGTCTGAAACGCACACGTAATGATAAAACATACATACTCCTCCTTTAAAACTCCGTTAAGAGATGTGCAGAGGCGGGTACGGGAGTGGAGGTACACTTTCTTGCTGATTTTCTATCTGTTACAGTAATGCAAATAATAATCGATAAATTCCCATCCATTATTTCCTTCATTATACTCTTCACTTAGTAAATAGTGTTATAAGTTTGTTATGAAGGTCGTGGTGTATATATATTTTTGATCAGGTTCCCCATGTTGAAGATGCAGAACTAAGCGATAAAGAATATGACAGCAACGGTAATGGAGAAGAAAGTATTGCATCAAATGAAAATCTCAATGAAACCGATGACTCATTTTGTAGACGAAGAACTAAAACTAATTGCTTAAAAGATCCTTTGTCAGAATATCAAACAGGGACACGTAACTTTTTATATTAAACTCCTGGCTCTCAATGAAGCACGGAAACGCTGTCCATCGTTGATACATTCAAAAGAATAAGTACTCCTGACATGATTTATCTTAACGTACTCAATATCAAGGTAAACCTCACCCATCGCAAACATAATGCTGAGTTTCATACAAAGGAACGTTCATGGAATCCAGTGATTCACAATGAGATGAACTCGATCTTTGATATTTTGTTATTTGCTGGTGTAAATAATTATTTTCGGGATGATTTAAGAGATTTGTAGATATTGTGCCATATATGGGCCAACTTACATTTGATCAGGTTTTATCATTCCAGAACTCGCGAACCGCGAGTGAAATTAGAAAAGATTATGCCAATTCGTGACATTTGGATTAGGTGCTTCGAAAATTTGTATATGTACAATATGTACAATCCATCAGGTACGCAATTTATTATCTGGTATATATAATTTCCAACACAATTATTTGCATATCTAAATTACATTTAACTTGACAATCGACGAGCAATATGGTCTAAAGGTTTGGTGAATATGCGATGCAAAAAATTCTTAAACCCTGCAGAAAAGCAGGGTGGTCAAGGAATAAAAGAACAAGTCAATCGAGTAGTAAAAACCCTTGTTATCAAATATATAGGATAGGATCAGGCGGAAATATATAAGTACATATATGGATAATTCTTTTATGTCTCTACCGATGCAGAACATTTGATGTCTTGGAAATTAACGATCCCAGGAACACTAAAAATGAACAAATCTTATATATCAGGCTATGCTCCTCAATAAAGATAGACTTGTATATTCAACAACTGTTGGATTCAAAGATAAAGTTTCAATGTGTTCCTACGTATCTGAAGGAAAACAAGGCAGTCATATTTCTTTCTACTATGGTTTTGGACAAGCAGGTCAATGACGTTAAAAAATATTAAATCACCATATTTCAAAGTTTGTTTATTTTACTTAACAAGTAAGAATGCTGGGAATCAAAGCCCTTGGATCATATAACAAAGTTGAAAAAGGGTAACCGATTTTCTATATAATTTAATTTTTTTTTTTTTTTTTTTTTTCATTATTCCATTAAAATGTCATACGTTTTTTATCTAGTAACCTTTTGATTTACTTTCCATGATAGACTACACTTGTCATTCATTCACTCAGTTGGATAAAAAATTTTGATCTGAAACAGATATTACAGAAAAGTGAAAAAAAGGAAAATTAAAATGAAGCTTATACTCCTTTTGGTATTCCTTTTATTTTATTGTTTGGATGCTTTTTTGTACTATCATCTGTCCAAGGTCCACGTTATAGGTAAGATGCACTTATAAAATTTCAGACATTTTTTAAACAAAACTTCATTTCACAAAATATTTTTTATTTCAGTTCCCGATGATGAGTACCTAGTGTGCTACATTATTGTCGTGACAATAATAAATGTAAGCATTGTTGGATACGAATTCATCTTATTCCAATTTTATGGTGAAGAGAACTACATCCTTCCACCTTTTGGTTACCAAATCAAAAATAATCTGTTATCAAAATGGATGGCAAACGTATTGAATTAAATTGATGAACATAGAAAAGTTTTTGGCAATCATGTATAATATTTTGGAATTTTTACTTTTCATTCGAGTTTTGTAAATTAAAATATAATAAACAAAAAATCACACTAATATCCAAGACCAAAAATTATTTGTTTTGGTCAATGTAATTGATTGGTTAATGGGCTTCATTATATACATGCTTACATATATGTTTATGTATGCAATGTATATTTCAATAGTGATCCATTAGATATTGGTCATTGGCTTAACTTAGCTACTGTTAAAAGTCGCAACTGATTTTGAAGTAGCAGAAGGAAGACGAACCATTTTTATAATAACAAAATCCTGGAATACCAATTTTCAAGAACTTTGTCCATTGTTTCCTGGTCAATTTGGGGCAATTTCGACGCGAATGTGTTGGTTTTGGTAAGCAATTCTTTTGGGGATTGTTGGCATGAACTTTATCTTTCACCTTATTGAAAAAAATACAGTGGCGTTAAATTCTAGCTGCGAGCAGGCCAATAGACATAGCCCAAATGGCTAATCACAAGGTTCTGAAATCTTGTGCATAGAATAATGATGCTCCGCGTTGCAGTATGGAAGCTGCGGTGCCTTGTTATGACCATAGATCATTGAGATTTGAGAGATTGGAAGATATCTAACTCCAGCCACAAAAAAGAAAGAGTCAAACACGCCACCACTGCAAAACCCGCACAGTGACTTGGGTCTGGATGCATTGACTTCTGTACGACGACTTGTTGATTTTCCGTTTCCCAATGTCTCCAATTTGGTTTGTTTACGTTGCCGCCAAGATGGCCACTTAACTTGCTCAACATTTTTTAAGCAAATTTCACAATGTTTTGGTCATATTCGTTTAGCGGAAGGGTAAAGCTTAACTACTGTCTACAATTTATGGTGCGAAAATTGACAAGGTCATTAACGACATGGAGTTCAAAATCGACCAATGGATGGCCCACTCTTTATATACCTTGCTGGATTAATCTACAATAACGGAATTTTTTATATCAACAGCCAGCCTCCCTATATCACCAGCTATCGAGTTACTTAAATTAACAACGGTGAACCAATCTATTCAGTTATACTTACATCATTTGGAGGTTTTCTCATGTCTATTGATCATTGCAATTATGAAAGCAAGAAAGTCTGTTAGTTATTTTACCAGTTTATAGTATTTAAAATATCTTGAGACACTTTCAAAACATATTTCAATGCTTCAACTGCTTTTTCGGCTTTAGCAAATTCTTGACCACGCAGTTTCCCTTTCATATTTGGGAACAAGAAGTGACAAGTTGGACGGCCTTCACGGAATTCTTCAGCATCCGAACTACATCCAGAATTGAATTATGATAGTGCTTTATCGCCATACAAAGAACAGAGTTCATCGACACATTCTTGTTGAGATAATCCACTTCAAACGTTATGAAAAAGTATCCAACGAAAACCATCTCTTGAAATTTCCATTTTTTAGTTATTCACATTTGTGTTGTCAGATCCCGGAGTATAAATTGTATCAGTGTTCCTAAATTATTTCTGTAAAGTCTTGCATCACTAAAGGTTATCAAATTATTTCATAACGTCATAGTCACTCTATTGACAATTTGATATAACAAAGCAATCGAATTTCTAAAGTAAAATTTCCATTTAAGAAAAATCATACAAAAAATTGTTGACTCGGCTAGTGAATTGATTTATTGCTTTTTAAAGTGAGCAAGGAACCATTTAACCAATAGGTAAATATTGAATTATATAAATTTGAGATGGTTAAATTAAAATACAAAATTTTGGACTTTAGACACACACCTAAAAATTGGATGTGCTCTGTCTTCGCAACACCCGATATAAGATATTGATAATATCCTTGAGATTCTAATAAATTATCCTGAATAATAGAAGGTAAGAACAATTGAATGTGTCTAAGTATGTATGTATATCATTTTCTTGAAAATAACTATAAACTTAGTTAAACCTGTAAATTTGAGCATTTGGATAATTTATGCATATGAATTCCTGAAATCATTATAATGCGATATCCTTCGAAAGAACTTGTAGGATTGTGTGTAGCAGCATTACTCAACTTCATCCAAGACATCCATCTATCCATCTATGCATACATTCACTCACATCTATTTATCAATTCATCCATTCATTTATCAATGTGCGTTCACTTTTGGTTTGCTAATGAGGTTTAAAGGCTGCAAGCTGTGATAGCAAGCGATTGATAAAGACTTTTGACCGAGAGCGTAATGGTTATGCGAGTAGTATATTATTATAAAGACATATATGTATAATGTTGATGAGAAGATGCAACAGGGCATTAAGGACAATGATGCGAGTTCATAGGTCTCACTCACTGATTCACGCAGTCACTCATTAATTTGGATGTTTGCCTTGGTTCTTATTGTTGGTATTGTTGGTGTTGGTTGTATTGATATTGGTGCTGGTGTTGATGATAGGCTGTCTTACCTTCACGTTATGTGCCAAGCTAATTCGAACGAAATTAAACAAACATTTAATGAAGCAATTAGCAAATGTTAGCTGCCTTCTCACAATCCGATACGATGCGATGCGACTTGATTCAAGTTGTGTGAGTTGTGTCGATTGTATCCAACTCAACTGAATTAAACTAAAACTCAGTTCGACTTTACTCAGCTTTGGCATTTGGTTTGGTTTGTTTTGAATTGGTTGCTGATGCTGCTGATGCTGCTGATGCTGATGTTGCTGCTGCTGCAATAACTTCACTTGACTTGCTTTTGTTTTATTTAGTATAATTGGTTACCCTTTCCAATTTCCACTTTCACCATGTTGTACCATGTTCCACCATTTATTGTTATTGTTGTTGTTGTTGTTGTTGTTGTTGTTGTTGTTGTTGTTGTGAATACCTCCTTGTGCAGTTTGCGGTTAATATCCTGCGCACTCATTCATTAGTAATCACACTCGCACTGAAACTGAAACACTCATAGATACTCGTTATGTGCACAGACGGACATAATGTGTTCTTGTTTGTTCTTAACATATACATAAGTACTATACATACATAACTATTGGCATATCGCAGTGTTAATATATATACACTAAGGTGTGTCTGTATGTGTCTTTATATCAGCGTCTATATCGCTGTATCGGTATCTGCGTCTTGCGTATTATGTTTCACTTTGCACAGCTGTGAGGTAATTTACTATGAAAGTGTTGTGTCGAAGAACCATTTATGTGTTTGAGTTCTTATGGGGCAACTACTACAAGGACCTTCTTTAAGTTGCTTACTTCTACTATGTTTTCTTTCTGCCTTAAATTACTCACTCAACGTTAACAGCTCAATTTGAATCAGATACTATTACCACTCCGCTCAGCTCCGGAGCATGCATTTAGTTTTACTTTTCCTACTAGTAGAGCAACTTCTTGTGATTGATAGCTATGTGGAACGATGGATGGATAGATAGATGGATGGATGACTTACCTATGGTACGTACCTACCTAGACCCAAAATTTACCATGTCCACTTTCATTTTTGTTGTTTATTTTATTGTGTACTCACCTAAAAAGAGAGACAGAGAAAAGAAAATTACATTTTAAAAATTGTCAAACATTAAACAAGCTAAAAGTAAGAAAATTTATAGCATATTAAAAGGTGCTTATGGTAACAAACTTCAACCTTTTTGCCACATTTCTTCGTCCTTTCTTTCGTTTCGATTCGATCGGCAAAAGGACACAAGCAAAATGTTGTGCTACAAGGCAAACAAGGTGTGGCATGATGGTTGGAGATGTCTGCAAACAATAAAAATTATTGTCTACTTTTACGTAGTTGAACGTGGGTCAAGCGAAGCTATGACTTAAGTCAACTCAACTCAATCCAACTCAGACACTATCATGGTGCACATACATAAATATTGAGAGTCAGACAGACCGGCGGACATGCAGACATAAATAAGTTATCGAACCCAATGGTCGACGGTCGTTGTCTTGCATCGTTCAGTGGTCAGTGGTCCTTACAACTTTAAAGTCACAATTACATACATATGTACACCTGTATATAATGATATTATTGTCGTCATCATCACATCGTCGTCATTATTCAATATTGCACGATGAAAGGAAGCCAATATTATGGCAAAGAATAAAGAACCATATAAAATTGTGTATGTTGAGACGATGTTGATGGTGATGATGGTAACAACAATGACAATGTATTCGTTGCGATTTAAAAATAAGAATGTGCGTGTTCGCTTTCAAGATGAAAGGATACTCGTAACTGCCAAAAGATTGATGATGTTTCAATAAACTTTCTATGGTAAAGAGAGCGTCTGTGTGTGTGTGTGTGTGTGTGTGTGTGTGGGTGCCCATAGATATACAATTTTCTAATAATATCGAAAATGAATGGCTACTTATGTCGCACATCAGCTGCACTGGGAATACTAAGTAGCAACAGTAGCATCAGCATCAAAATTGAGGACCAACAATTGACAACACACATGTTAGTCACGTCATCACAGACAAACACAAACCGACGACCCACTAAACTCATATTGTGACTTAAGATCCAATGGAGTGTGGCCAAAGACAAGAACAATTTGCCCGTATACTATGCGAGACCATCATGGTAGATTGCATGCTTGTTATTTGTGCTCTACCGTATTCGTATTGATTCAAACATACCATGTGAATGAGTATGACTTATGGACAAGCCTAAAGTATACCATCACATCCTTCATCCTTGTTTTCATACTATTAGAAGTAGGCAAAGCACATTAACAAAGAAACTCACATACTAGATACATAAATAAATATGCAAAGGATGTATGTCCAGATGAATGTATGCCCAATGACAACTCACAAACTATTGACAGTTAAACTTTTAAGTCAGTTACATTTCAAATAGCACACATATTTTGTTATTTGATGAACATTTTCATTTAGTACATTACAATAACATACTAGTCTTATGGTCTCAGAAATTTGATACAAGCTAAAAACTACAATAGTTACATAATCAGATCATTTTTCAGACTAAGACAGAACAATGTCCAATTATTGTACATAGCAGCTTTATTTTTGCAAAGATCTCTGATTTCATAAAGAACTAGCATTGCCCGACGAATGTATACCGATTTTCATGGCGAACAATTCAACAATGTAGAATTTGATCTCTGCACCGCCATCTAGTGGTGAGTTAGAAGAAAGTATAGCATAAAAACCTTCTCCATGAAAAAATAAGTATATGTTCAAAATTTCATTGCGATCGGTCAAACGGTGTCGGAGTTTAGCGGCAACAAACAATTTTTTGCTTCTATATATATACATATATATAATATATACTAGCTCAAACTCCGCCCACTTCGTCTGGCTGCAGCCTGCCTCTTCGCAGTAGAAGATTAAATAGCCAGAAATAAGAGTATCTTCGACTATGGCGAAAATGTAATTCTCTTCACGCAACTGCTAGAAAAGGTTTTTTGTGTGAGAGCTATACGATCCAGTATTCCTAGGATCTTTAAATTTACATGGTTGATTAATAAAAATCAGAAACTTATTGTGTCCAAATTTGAAGATCATAGCATCAAAAACAAAAAAGTTTTCCTAATAAAAACATGAATTTGAATAGGGGCCTTGTATGGGAGGTACCCCTCCTGATAGTCCGAGGGTCTTGAAATTTTATTGGCTAATGTATAAGGATTAAACACTTTCAGTTCGATAGCACAAAAAAGAAAAAAGTTTTTCTAACAAGAACATGAATTTAAGTGGGGGGCTTGTATGGGAGGTACCCCTCTAGTGGTCCGATTCGTCTGATTCTGACAAATGTGCTGCGCATGGTAAAACGAAACCTATGTAATAAATTTCAGCTCTCTAGCTCAAAAACTTAGGGACTAGTTCGCATACAGATGGACAGAAGGACAGACGGACATGCCTAAATCAACTCGTCTCATAGACCTGATCACAAATATTATATATATCATGTGGTCTGCGATGTCTCCTTCTGTCTGTTACAAACTTCATAATGTGTAATTATCTACATATAAAAAAAATTAATTTAATCGGTTAAAAATTACGGGCGCTAGAGGGAAACATACACATTTTTCAACTTGGTTTTTATATATAAAGATAAGATATATAGATATCAATCAAATAATCAAATTGGCAGAGTGATTAATTAAAGACCACAATATGCTTTAGGAATTGCAAATATTATATAAAGGTATAAATAGTTCACAGATGCAGTTAGTTTACAGAAACAATGCAACACATCCTGAGGTACATAGATTTCTCAAGGAAATATTTGGGACGCTTCGCAAACCTCCAGGCAATCAGTAATTAAAGCCAACAGGAATTCCTGTTTATTAACAGAATTTCCAATGAACTGTAGGCAGAAGTGACGAGGTGACTAGCTTCTGTCCTTCTCCTAAGCATTACATATTAGAAAACAAAGTTCCCCAGCTGGGTCTGTCTGTCTGAACGCCGCGATTATCTCAAAAAATACCGAACATATTTTCAATTGGTTTTCACCAATGGATGGATTTATTCATTAGAAAGGTTTTATTTCATAAAGAATTAATTGAAATATTGACGATAATTGTTGAAAATGTTGGGGAAAATCATTTAGACTTGAAGATTTTTGATGTTCATAGAAAACGAAACAAGATCGAGATCGAGAGTGTGTTGATTTTGTATGTTTGGTTGCTTGACAAACACATATGCTTTTGGATCGGGGGCGCAGCAACGGGCGCCCGGACATCTAGTATTACCTAAAAGCAAAATACTTACAAATCATACTTCAATAAGCACAATTCATTCTATAATATGCATTTCAGTTTATTTAATTTTATTTAAACGTATATAAAAGCAGTTGGTTATTATTATATGTTTATAGAACTTTCTTTCTACAAATTTGTAAATACAAAAGATTAATTATACAACCTTTCGGTTCTTACATAATGTTACATACTTGTATTTGCTGTTTACATAATGTTCAAACAACATTTGGTAACCTAGTTTCTATTGTGTTTTGTAGTATTAGTATTTTTATAGTGGATTGTAGCCACGATCGTGACCTCATATATTATACATACACTTTGCTCAACTTTCATGTACAATAGTGTATGTTTACAATGCAAATATTAAAAACAAAAAAATATTTCATTTATGTATCATTACATTGCTTTTTGTTTAAAAAATGTTATGATGAAAATGAGTAAAATGATATCAGTATCCGGTACAGCAGACCCCTAGATATGTTGCGACGACGATGTGGTAGGCATGGAAGCACCGGAAACTTCAGACGATAATAGAGTGTGTAAGGCAATAAGAATTTCCAAGCGTACATTAAAATCATTGATGCCTAGCTGAATGAGAATCTCCTCGGTCAGACTAGTAAACATCTGCAAATCGTTTAAGAGCAAAATTTTGATGTATTGCTCTAGACCAAGACTTTTCAACATCGTGTACGTCATCTGCAAGATATAATTCTTGTGTGTGGCATCTACGAGACCGGATGTTTCGCTTAGTTGATAAGTTGACACCGTTAAGCCTGGTGGTGATAGTGGCATTGATGGCCAACCACAAGCACTTCCACTAGATCCAAGTCCAAGTCGTTGTGCTGATTCCACGGACATTGGCAAAGTATGACTTATGCCCTTGTCCATCCAATTGGCATTGGGTGTTTGCAGCACGTTTGGATTTGCAGCCTTCTCTATAGCATTAAATCTTAAAGCACTTTTCATGTCCATATTGCTGACCGACAACAAGGGTCCCATGGCTCCAGAAGCTTCTAAACCTAGGAGCTCGCCATCATTCGAACGCTGACCAAGACGTGGGTAGACCCCAGCTTCACTGTTGGTAGTCAAATTGGATGGCATATTGTTATTGCCAGCTGTATTGCCGAAACTTTGATAGGCACTTGTATTGTTGCTGTAGGTGATGCGTGGTGAGTTGGTGGTGTCGTGTGTTGGATGACAATTGGCACTGCTAGAAGCAGATGTTTTTAGTTGCTGTTGTGTCTGATGTTGTGGTTGTTGATGTTGTTTGTGCGGCATTATCACGGATGCTACTTGAAGAGAGTTATTAATGTTGTGATTTATTTGCTGTACCTGTTGCTGCTGACGTTGATAACTTTTGATGCGTATTTGCAAATACAATTGAGATGGGGTGCATTTGGAATTATTGGGTTTAGTATGGAACTTATGAAACTTGTTCATGTATGGTAATAAATTCGCTGGCGAATTGTCCAAAACTCTGGGCGCTTTTGGACTATCGGGATAGCCAGCGAGCAAAGACGTCAATTGATTGCGATAGACTAAATTGAGGTTTTTGTCTGACGGCATTAAATAGGTTTCCAGCACATCTGGCTTTATGGAGTCATAATTCAGACGTAGTATCTCCTGGCGTGCGTCAAAAATTTTATCGATAAACTTCTCGAAACCTTTGATGTCAATGGACAGGGTACTCTGACATAGCTTCTGTGCTAGTGTTATATAGACGCCATATTTTGCATTCAAGCTCATAATCTGGGAGGCATCATTCGGATTGTCCATATAGTCAAAAATCAAAACTACGGGCAAACTGCCAATCAATTGTTGTCGTGCCTTGTAGACATTGGCGATACGTCCGGTTATTGTCACTTCAATGTTTTTGAGCGGATCCATGTTCTCACGGGTCATTTCAGTAAACGTTATTTTAGTATTGGTATGTTGCATAATACCCAATAGATTTGAATTATGTTTACCTTTAATGATCTCATGAAATTGCGATGAAATTTCCAATTGTGTATTGACAAGAATTTCATTCGCAATTTTCCCGCAAGTAAATTTTATAAGAAACTGCGTAGCTTTTTGCACTTGCGCAGCATTCATCTCGGATCCTTTGACAAGCACCAGGCCCGATTGCACTTTTGGAGCTGATGAAAACTTGACAATTACGCACACATTGAATTTGGCCTCAGCCACATCAATAAACCTATGCCAATTTTCGTTTCTCGACATCGGCTCCGGCACTTCAAATGAGAAGAGCAATGGCGCCGCGCTCCGAATCATGCCTCGTGCACGTTCAACGCCCTCAACCGAACCACAAATCAACACTTGATTTAATTTTAAAATCGAATTCGATCGATTCGAATCGGGGAAATGTATATACGTTTGGGTATCCTTCATAATGATTTTGATATTTTTGCCACAATTACCGATTATATACGAATGGTCGGCATAAGACACATACATTTTCAAATGGACACGTGCAACCTGAAAGCCCAAACTTTCTAAGATTTTTTTCTTAGCAATTTGCACATATTCGAAGTTACCCACAATGCACACATAGGAATCTTTCTTGGTCTTTGACTCAGATTTAAATCCGCATGACCAGCGTATATAAGTTATAGTTGTCTTCATTATGTTATCAAAAAAGTATTCGGCTCCATTTTTGCCAACAATAGAACTCTGAGCCTCGGTCATTTCTTTTAGCTTCCTCTTATCGACTTCGAAACATTCAGTGTACAAGTCATCTTCGTTTTCAACACCCAACATTAAAGCAATCGTACTGATGTCACTAAAGTCTGAAGAAAAGTCACGTTGAGTTGCGGTAATGGTACCGCTTGAGCCAATCGATGCGGCCATTGCTGTTGCACCTTATTGCGCTTCAGTCGGACACAGCAATTTATTGTATGTATATGTATAAATGTGTGTGTATGTGTGTGTGTGTGTGAGTGTGATATTAGTCAGCGTTTTTTTAAGCACGCAATTTTCTCTTAAACACTTATTTTTTTCGTTAATTTATTTAAAAAGCAATAATAATTGCACCCAAACAATGTTTTAAATCAATCACAAATTATATGAATATATTAGACGACGAAAATATTTGCGGTGCAATGAATTCTTAAAAAATGGCAAGCTGAAAAAACGATTTTAAGTGACGCCAACCGGCAAATAACTTTTATCAGCTGTTAAGTTTTGATGTTGCCATATTATTCGTTTAGGAACAGGCGAAAGTGGAGGTCATCTTGATTTTTTATTGCGAAATATTTGCACAATATTACACAAAGAGGCTATTGAATGAAAATAATGTTGTGAATGTTTTATTTGAATCAATATATAATTTTTCTAATTTTCATTCAGTGCGGCATAACTAAATCCAATAGTTTGATCAAAGGATTTGATTATCAGCTGGGCCTTGGGTTTGCGAAAAACTGACTACCTAAGACATTATAATATATACATGCATATGTATGCACAAATCTATTTTAGTATTATTGTGCAATAGTATATAATATTATATTACAATATTATTACAGAAAATGATATTAAAAGCAAAACATGTTTGATATATAAAATATGTATGTACATTAATGAATGAAAATTACATTTCGATGTAATTATAATTAAATCATTTTACAATTTAATTGTATTTATCAAAAACCATTTTAAACTTATTAATGGAAAAGAAATTTTACACATACAATATTGAAAGCAACTCAACTTGTTTTGTGAAATGTGATGTGAAATGCAATTGGATAAAAAAAAAGAAAAGGACAAACAACAAAACATGGATACAGTCCTATAGTCCTACAGTCCTTGTTAAGTCCAATTAGCAAAACTCGTTCATATTGAAAAAAAAAAAAAAATCTATAAACGAGGGTCAATTTTATAAGAAGAGACGATTTTTTTCTTTTTTTTTTTTTTTCTTTTTTTTGTTTGTTACAATTGGTTTTTGCGAAAGTTTGTAATGCTCAGGAGGAGACATCGTTGGAGACATCATAAAGAATATACATATATTCTTAATCAGCGCAACGAGAATACTTGATCTAGCCATGTCCGTCTGTCTGTCTGTTTAACTGTCTGAATATGCGCAAAGTAATCCCTCAATTTATGAGTTAGAGAGCTAGAGTGTTTTCCACAAAGCTTTCTTTTTACCATATGCAGAACATTTGTTGGAATTAATTGAATCAGACCACTAGGAAGGGTACCTTCCACACAAACTCCCTACTCATATTCATGTTCTTCTTAGAAAAACTTTTATGTTTTTTTTGTGCTATCATCTTGCCACAAACTGTTTTTGATCCGTATTTATCAACCTTATAAATATATAAATGCGTGAAGAGTATTACATCTTCGGCATAGTCGAAGATACATTGTTTTTCTATTATTTTCATTTAATTTGTTTTTTATTTCTTCTATTTCTGATAGTTTTTTTTTTTTTTTTTTCAATAAAATTTCTTTTTCCTTGTGTGATTTTCTATTTTTGTTGTGAGTTGTTAGTATTTTACATTTCAATTTATTACAACTTCCAACACATTGCAAAGGCTAATTGGTCTAAAAACTCGATCAAAACTACTAGGGAAACAAAACTTCCATTGTTGTTAGTTATTATTGTTCATGATGTTTAGAGATGCGAACCCTAAATTCTACTACTTTCCATTCTGTTTTTAACACAGCTTTGAACTGCAAATCACTTATTGCTCCAATTATGAAGGACTTTCAAGTAAAAAATAATAATAAAAGAGCGAACGATGAAGAAGGTGATGAAAATGTTCATGATGATGATGATGATGATGCTGATATTGATGTAGATGAAGAATGCTTCATTCGATTTTATTGTGTGCAACTAACTGTAAAAGTTCATTATAGCATAAAAAAAAACAATACTAAAAAAATAAAGTTGTTGTAAATCTGACGGAGAGCAAAAAGGGGCCAATAAAGAAAGTGTCTACGATGAGAAGAAGTAAATGGAAATTCAGGCTGGTGTAAGTGTAAAGAAAATGGATAAGACGCAGATGAATTCTATGTGAAATATTTTTGCTGTTGAACTTTTTGAATTAAATTCCTTTGGCTGAGAACTAATTCAGGCTGCTCAAGCGCACAGAGGAAAGGAATAGCACAACAATACAATACAATTGATTTGTGTCGTCATCGTCAGTCTCTCAATGTCCATAGCATCATCATCAACAACGTTGCCACCCTTCTACTTCTTATTCTTTTTTGTGAATTTTTTTTTATCGACATCATTGAAGTCAACATTGCTTCTCTAAAGTCCAAGTTATTCCCGACATTAAGAATCCAAACTCAAATCAAGACTGGGCAACTTTCCTGACGTTCCACAATACAATACCAATATACCGAGATATGATAATGATAGTAGCAGTAGCGGTAGTAATAGTAGTCGTAGAAGGATAGTAATGATGGGTTCAGTGGTTTGTGGGTGGTTGTGGTGCTCATGGTGGTCGATACCAATGAAGTGTTAAAATCGATTAAATAAAAGTTTATTGCAAAATTGCTAACTGAAACATCTCAAACAAAATCGAATCCAATCGCATCGCATCGTAAATTATAAAGACCTAAGGGATGTGGAGCCAGTTCAAAACAAAATCATATCCTTTCCATTCGATTCGATTCGAAAGGGGAATTTGTAAGATTAATCAATGATTCTCGAAGAATGAAAATAAAATTAAGAATGAACAATATGCAGTAGGGTTGGTGCTAGCTATTGTGGTATGAGGCTATAATGAGGGGGGTACGATAAACGCCTAAGAATATCTGGTTTTTGTTTCACAATTGCAATAGAAAAATAAGGAAATTTTAATTTAATAAAATGATGAGAAAAATGTAGAAAATTACGACATTAAAAATTTTGAATTAGAATTAGAGTAGATGAATTCCTAAAAAAATCTTACAAAAATAAATGAACCTCGCACATAAAGTTATAATTATAAGTGATACTTTCCAACACTAAATTCACCACTTATTCTT
>JBANCV010000041.1:0-42334 GCA_037040105.1 Amiota albilabris
TAATTCTTCTGAATGTTTTATTTTGATACTTTTGAAGTGTTTCTATATTGAAATTGCACTGCAAGTGCACCAAAATTGAATGTCATTTGTTCACACCAATTTCAGCATTACTTTGTTCGTCGAAGAGGTGTATCTTGTTTTCTAGGCTTAATTGTGAGCGTGTCCTAAACAGCAAATACAATTTTCTTGTTTTCAGGGCTTTCCCACGTTAGCCTGCGGTTAAGATGTAGCCCTAAGAATTTCACGGATATGCTGAACTTTTGTAAATGATAATAGTAGAATTTTTTTTTGGAATTAACTATTTATTTTATTTGATCGTTATTTAAAATAGAATCGACGTACTATTGAACAATTTTGCAAAATAATATGATTTGATTGATTTGGAAGAACCCAAGAAAAAGAGTTCCACACTATTCTTACTGTTATTACCACATACCACTAGTTGAGATTGATGAGTTTTTATCTTAAAAGTCCGAGGCCTTTGTCCTGAAAAAATACGTAGAAATGTATAATGAATATATCTTCTACCATGTGTGCTACTTAGTATGCTAATACTTACACATACACCATCAGTCATATATGTATTTGTAACAGTGGCGCCCTAAACCCGATAATTTTTTCCAAGCATTTTAATTTCATTACGGCAGTCATTGCACAAATAATTGTTTTTCGGATAAACTTTCTTTGGTCGTTTTTCGGGTGATTCATTCTTCTTACCATCAATATTTGTAGCTTTTATCTCTTTAAATTCTTGTACTTCTTTTAGTTCTTCGACTTCGTGTATTTTTTGTTCATTAATTTTAATAAAGCCAATTTTTTGTAATATTGTTCGCAATATACCCATTTTAATAATAAAAGAATCGAATTTTCTCAAATTAACCCTAAAAAAATTTACAATGAATTGATTAGAAAATTTTTCATCTAAACTAAACTTTGTTTTGTTTGATATTAAAAACTAAGGTTACTTAAATATAGGAAGCTAACACAGACATTTTTCACTTCAATACAATCACTTGGCGTTAAATCGAACACAAGAAATACTGGGACTAACTCGTAAAGGTATCCGTATAGTCTCACGATTCTTAACAGAATATTGTGGATTAGTCGAAACAACCAATGTAGATTTTGTAATGAAGAAGAGGAGACACAGCAAAGCACCTTGAATTCTTGATAAACATCAGAATCTCGGAAGTTTTGTAATGTTGGAGTTTACCACAATAGTCCCATTCGTGGGCGCAGTGAAGAGAACTGATAGATCCTGCCCTTTCTCTGAACTAAATCTTATTTATTTAGATGGTATCATTCTGCTAAGAAGGTCTTTAGGTTGGAGCCTCTTCAGTCGGCGTAACCTTATGCTTTGGGTGACGGCCTGATTGGATGAATTTGTAGCTTCTGATGGTTACACAGTGGGTATTCTGACATCAGGAGAGGCATCCCCAGTCAAGCAGCGTAGTGCCATGTTTTGGCAGACTTGGATCTTCTGTATGTTGCTGACAGCTGTATTACCCCAGATTTATATAGCGACCACAGGGATCACTACTTGTTTGTAGATAGCCCTCTTATTATTGCGCGATAATTTACTGAACGATCGTAGCAACCACTCAAGCCTATGGAGCTTTATGCAGCGTCATGCGGTGGTGTTACTGATGTGGGCTCGTCCAAGTTATGGGACTTGGTGTACCTACGAGATGATTCTGGATGCATAGTTGACAACTGGACAAGTGTCACGTCTCAATTCGCGTACTACTTTGCATTTATTCCTGCAGTGTCTCTGGAAGTTTCTTGGGATGAGTAAAAGAAGGCTCTCAAAAGAGAACAAAAAAACATGAATTAATTTTCAAAGTGCATGAATTCTATACATACATTTCTATGACCCATAGATCCAATTATATATGTTATACTCTTCTGATTGTCGCCAGTCGATTTGTCTGTAAATCATTCACCAAAAGCATACAATTCATTGCAATTATTAAATAATTTAATGACACTGGATACCATTTCATGCCTAAAAGTATGCATCACTCATCGATTTAAGTTTGTATAGCGCCATCTGGCAGACAGCATAACTAACACCATTGTATTGGCTGGACCAACTTAACTAAAAATTACAAAAATTCACATCAAATCAAATTAAAAGTATTGTGTAAAAATATTGTATTATATTGTAATTTGATTCTGGACAAGCGGCTAATATGGCGTGTACTAACGAAAGCTAACAAAACAAAAGGTGAATTTACTTGCAAGTGGAAGCATCAGTTTTGTGTTACACAATCCAGATAAGGATTTCCAATGCCGTCTACTGGCAATAACCATGCAGCACAATTAAGTCTTTTTGTTTAACGTGACTACCTGTATTTATGACTCTATATCACGATGCATTGAAACATTAGATTGAGTGACGTCAATCGGCGACCCAACCACTGTCAGGCAAAGTGTATCAACATTTTAGCTTCAAATATCCACATTTCAACCAAACAACATTATCATCAACTTCCACATTACAACGTTTAAACTACTATGTATCAAACACCAGGCGCAAAGTGTATCAACATTTCATTCAAGCATATCAACATTTCAGCCTCACAATATTCATCCACAATCATTGGTACAACAAGTTTATCAACAGTAATCTCCTCCAAAAGACTTCATATTTCAACAAGTAACTTCTATGTTAAACACCCGTCATCTGTGTATCAACAATTCCGCTCCAAGCATCCATAATCCCTCTAATGCAACAGACAACACATCAATATGCGTCTGCTTGTTCAGAACTTAAGAATTATCCACAGGTTTACACTTCATATCCAATTCAGGCTCCTCATTACTATATCCTCATGGGCTTCTGATCACCCGTGGTACCAGAATTTAGACTCTGGTCCATCTTTGTACCCGTAGTTACTGCCCAATTCAATGTAACAGACACATCATGAGTTGGTAGCCCATACCATATTCGAACCCAAAAAGCAAAAAGGTTCAATGAATGGCTGACCTGTATATATCTACCCTCCAGTAGTCATTAGAAGAATAATAGGTAAACATATTCTACCGTCATACCATGCAGCACAGATATCTCAAGATTGCGATGGTAATGAACTTGATCAAATTATACAGCAGTCCACATCACACAAGCCTTCGGAAAATTCCGAACCAGCTGTTCATCAAGGCATGTACTACACACGATCTCCCTCCCTCTAAGAAGGAAGTAACAGCCTACTCAGCTTTTTAGCTTAAAGGCTTAATCATAACTTCTCATATAAACTTTACATTCAACACCAGCAGGCTGATTAAGCTTAAGCCTAGGTCGGAAATTTTGGACCAACATATATAGCAATAAGAAAAACTCATATTTGTAAGTACATACATATGTATATCATATGTCTGCAATAAGCACTTCGAATTTAAAGTTTTGTTTTTTTGTCTACAAGACATTTTAGCTCTGTAGCTCAAAAACTGCGGGACTAGTTTGCATATATACAGACGCACAGACGGGCATGGCTAGATCAACTCGTCTCGTCGCACTGATCAAGATTATATGTATATACATACTTTATGGCTTCTACGATTCTTCTCCTTCTTTGTATTACAAGCTTTATGACAAACTTATAATTAAGAAGTATTATTTTTTTTTAATGTTATTTTTTAATGTACTATCTGTCCACATGTGGCCAATCAATAAATCTACTTAAATATAAGAAAACTAATGAACGTGAAACTACATGACGTGATCAAAAATATGAGCATGAGTGATAGTCAGCTTTTAATTTAGCGGGAAACGAAAGGGGAGGTCGAGCAGGTGCTCTCTTCGTAACCTTCTGGTTTGAAGGCTGTTGTCGAGCAGGGCCAAAGCCAACGAGTTGGCTAATCGTATGCAGTTCACTATACTGTCTTTTATCTTCTTTGACCATTGGCACCCGAAGGTCTCTGTGCAGCACCGAATTTCGAACGTAGAACGGAGCATTCGCTATTCTCCTCAGAAGCTTCGATTGATAGCGTTGAATAATTTCTATATTAGAGTTAGCTGCTGTACCCCATAATTGGATGCCGTATGTCCAAATTGGTTTGATTATTGTTTTGTACAAAAGGACTTTATTGCGCAAGCTAAGTTGGGTCCCATTCCTTAACAACCAGTTCATTCTCGAGTTTTTCAGGACGAGTTGCTTCTTCTTTCTCTTAATGTGCTCCTGCCAGTTGAGTTGAGTTACTGTCCAGAGTAAGACCGACATACTTAGCATTAGATTTAATGGGGACACCTAAGAGTAAAGGTCGTGTGGGCAAAGAAGTATATAAAAATGTATTGTAATAAACACAGATGTCCACAAATTAATTTATTTATTCACTTTAAATCGTGTACAAATACAATATTTATTATATATTAAATATACATATACATATGTAGTATACTCGTATATGTCTCTATGATGATATGATATGTGGTGGTGGTGGAAGCATACACATCCATATCCATATCCTTGTAACAATGTTGCATGCATTCAATTTATATACTAAGTATGTTGTATACTGTATGTACAATAACATGCTTATGGATTTTATTTAGATAAACGGAATGGCTTTTGTTTATGGAATTTATAAAAGTTTGTTGTGCCATTCACAATTAAATCAATTACTCAATTGCTGTAATCTCCCGAATTGTTTGGCTTGGCCTCTGTTTCCTCGCCGCTTCATCATTTCCTTATCAAATATTAACTTTATAATATATCAAAAAAAAAAAAAACTTAATACAATTCAAACTTATTAAGAAATTGTTTTCTAGCATTTTGTTTTTTTTTTTATTATTGAAATTTTCTCGTGAATATTTTCCATTTGCATAGAAAATAACGGAATTGCAAGGTATTTTTTATTTTGTAAGAAAACCAAAATACCATTTTAAAGTTTTTCGAAAACTTGTGTTGCTATTTTATATAATAGTAGTAAAAATTTTCAATTTGACTTTCTACTTTTCATCTTTCCATTTCATGCATCGATCGATATTTATTTATTTCGTTCTATTCTTCATTCCATTCCTAATAAAAAACAATGGCCACTGATTTGTGTTTGTTGTGATTTTTAAAATAATTAAATGTTACAAAAAAAAAAAAAAAAAAAACATTATTAGAATAAGGGAAATCTTTTTACAAAATTAACATAACATAATTAATTGTAACTGTAACTGTAAGTGTAACTGTATGTAGAATAGGGGAGGGGGTATTAGGGTTTTAGAAAATCTTTGCCAGGCTGGGTGTTCGACGGAACGGATTCCAGGAGCTGGAAGAAACGCTGCCTAAACGCGTTTTTGATGTGTTCTTGCAGCGCAACTTAGGTTTGCTGGTCGTCCCAGTTGGACTTGAAGAGCCCGAAGAAACTCCCGATGAGCTGGCAGCCGATAAAGTTGATATGGATCCTTTTGAGGATAATGGCTGTCAATAGAATAGAATAGATTAGAATAAAATAGAATAGAATAGATATATTGTATTTGTATTATATTCTCACCTTTAAGTAGTTACGATCCATGGGTGTGATGATTTTGAGCTCAAGTGTGGCTCCACATGACTGTATGAGGCGTACTACTTGTTGATGTGAATACCATTTAACATCGATGCCAGCAATTTCAACAATAAAATCACCCTCTTTGATACCAGCCAACTAAAAACAAAGAGAGGTAGAGAGAGAACATTGTTCATAGTGAACATAAGGACATATTATTTTATGTCTAAATGCATCTTACATCAGCTAATGAGTTGATCTCTACATGAGCGATAATGACGGGTGCATCACCTCGTACATGAAATCCAAAGTTCTCGATTTCCTCTTTGTAGAGGGTACAACCGATTTCATGAGCCTCTTGCATAGTAGGACAGTGGCAATGGTAATTAGTGCCATCATGATAATTAGCTGAACCCTTTTGAAGACGCACACAACGCGGTGCTGTCCAATGGCGACGAGCTGAAAAAATTGCTATGGGACCAAGGCGCTTAAATGGATCCTCTACTTTGTATGATGTAAAATCAGGTCCCGTCAGCGACAATGTAAACTTAGAGCAGGCTGAAATAGTTGGTATTGGAATAGTGATCGATTTAATTAGGTTGGTATACAGTACCATCAACAGTAAGCTCCATGATGTCAAAGCACTCATCGATCTCCTTGGCGGGTACTTCCTCCATAAATTTCTCATACTCATCCTTGGTTTTATAGTGCGCTTCCTTGATAACTTGTGTCAAAGAGGTTTTGTTCTATTCACAGAGAGAAAGAAAAAATAAAAATTTGCAAGGTTTAATAGATTAAGATATGAAATAGAAGATTCACCTTGAGAAAACGACACATACGCTGCAAGCGTTGCGCTTCTTCGTGACTAGCCAAGGCCTCTTTCAAATGGGTGCGCTTGATTGCGGCTGCGCTGGCGGTTTCCACATCATACTCATCGTTGGCTGCGGCTGCCGCAGCCGCTGCTGCTGCAGCTCGCATTGCTTCCCGCGCATTACCAATAAAAGATTCATTTGTCGATGATGTCGCTTGGCTTTTCTTTGTGCTCAATGAGGTGCGGTCGTCCGCATTAGCATCAATACTACGCGCCTCATAATGATGAGCGAGTGCTACCAACAAAACCAAGAGAGAGAAAATCAGTTCGTTCATTCATTTATTCGTTCGTTGGCAATTCATGCCCAAATAATGAAACAACACAAGGCCGTCATTGCCAGCACTGCCTCCATCTCGAAATTATCAATCTTACAATTAAATACCTTTATAGAATTCAGCTTTGAGTGGTACCAGACCGGCCCAACACTCTGGCAAATAGGTGTGTGTATCGTTTGTCTGTATGTTCTTGTGCATTTCCATATATTCGTGCGTCAGACGTGCCGCCTCACCACCCAAGTCTTTGAACAGCTGCAACAGAAATTCAAATTCATAAATGATTGCATGCAAATTGTGATGTGGTGTGATGACTTACATGACTCGACTCCGTCAGACCAAGTGCTTCGATTTGCAATTGTAACTTTTCAAAGAGACACTCACGCGCCTGCGACAACATTAGTGAGACAAGCACATCTAATACTTGCGGCTTCAAGTCCATTGAAGGTGCATTAGTGAAAGTATCGTAGATATGCCGAAAGATGCCAGCAGCACGCAAAAAACTATCAACAGCCGCATCAAGACCCTTTTCAGTGGTCCGATCATGGCGTGCACCGATTTGTGTATAAATCGCACCCAAATTGAAAAGAGTACATGCTTTCTCAAAGGCAATGGTGCGTTGGCAAGATGGAACACCTTTAAAGAAGTGATAAATTCATTTATCTAATGTTATACGTATAATGCTTTATAGTATTTTACCTGTTAAAGAATCATACCACTCAAAATAAACACCCAGATTTCGGTCTGGCGGAAAGAATCTCCTTTCAACATAATACAAAAGATTGTAATAGCGGAAGAGTAACGCCACACCCTGGGCATCGCGCGATGGCGTTTTTGAGGCCTATTAAGTATCAAATTACAATAGAACAGATTAGATCAGATCGTATTAATGATTTCAAGTATTGTATTTTACCTGTCTGGTGTCGGTTATATCCGCAATAGCATCCATATAAATGGATGGTTCTTCGCTGTAATGCTCCAATATGAAATCCGAAAAGGGATCCATAAAATTAATTTCCTTTGTTTCTTTAAGACCCAACGGAATCATAGGCATAACACCATCATGACTAGAAATATATTAAAAATTCGTTTAGTTGAACTCATCATATAGTATAATCATCAATTTATTTATCCTATATATTCCTTGACTAAATATTTAAAAGAACAATACACATATATACATATATATATTTTTTATTCAATATTTGATTATGAGTAACAACAATCAATCAATCAATCAATCAATCAATCTTAACAGAACATGAGAAATTTAATAAAAATTCAAAAAATATCTGAAATTAAATAATTTATAATTTGTTGCTGCTGCTGGCTGCTGTTGATGATGAACATCATGATGATGATGATGATGATGATAATGATGATGACCATGTTGATAATGACAATGATTATGGAGTTTTTTTTTTTTTTTTTTTGTTGTTTTGTTCTCACATTTTAATGATCTACCGACTTTGTATGAAATTGTTCAAGTATCTAAAACTTTATTTTTGTTTATTTATTTTTCTAATTCATTTTTTGTTTTTTATTGTTTAATTTAAATTTTTTCACATTTTTTTTTTTTGTTTTTGTGATTATTGTGTTGTTTGTTTCCAGTTGATAGCGCAAAAAATCACTTGACCAGAAACTAAAGCGTAAATTTTGTTGTTTCTGAGATGATTTATAGTACTCATATTCATTCATCTATTTGTAAGTATCTACATACAATAAATATTTATACTCTTCACGGGAGTGAATAGTATTATAAAATTGTTATGAAGTTGGTAATGCAAAGAAGGACACATCGTAGACCCCATAAAGTATATATATATTCGTGATCAGCAAGACGAAACGAGCCATGTCCGTCCGTCTGTCTGTTTGTATACAAACTAGTCTCTCAGTTTTTGAGCTAGAGAGCTGAAATGTTGCACAAAGCTTTATGTTTTACCATATGCAGGACATTAGTCGGAATTAACGGAATCGGACCACTAGGAGAGATATATCCCATAGAAATTCCCTACTCAAATTCATGTTTTTCTTAGAAAACTTTTTTTTTTTGTTTTGTACAAACAAACTGAAATTTAGACACTAGAAGTATTTGATACACATACATAACCCACTAAAATTTCAAGACCCTCGAACTATCAGCAGCAGTACCTCCCATACAAAGCCCCTATTCAAATTCATGGTCTTATTAGAAAAACTTTTTTTTGTCTTTTGTACTATCATCATGAAATTTGGACACATTATGTTTCTGATTCATATTCATCAACCATGTTAATTTAAAGATCCTGGGATTATATAAGAACTTTTAGTTTTTTGTGCTATCATCTTGAAATATGGACACAATATGTTTATTTATTTAAAGATCCCACGAGTACTGGATCGCATAGTTCCCATACAAAAAACGTTTTCTAGGGAATGCGTAAAGAGTATTACATCTTTGGCATTGTCGAAGATACCCTTCTTTATGGTTTTTATTCGTTTAAGTTTAAGTATGCTACATACAATATATATAATTATAATTGATAACAATCATGCACATTAATTTGTCTTTAATTTTGAAAATTCATTCATCATTCGGAATTTCTTTCAAAAATATTACACATAATTTCATTTCAATTATTAATACTTTTTTATTTTTCTATATTTCTTTAACAAAAGAATTGTGAATAGTTTTGTTTTGTTTGAATGTCCCCCAATTCTTAATTCTCACAATTCACACACACATTTTTCCACTTTGAGAACAATTCATTGCAAATGATAGAAAGAAAACTTAACAAAACAAAGCAAAACAGAACAAAATAATATAGAAGAATTAAAGTTAAGCGTTTTCTGTTCAGAAATAAATTGCTGAGAAATGAAAGAAAAATACATTAAAGAACTAAGTACAATACAATAAATAAAATGAAAAAAAAAAAAAAAAAAAAATAATAATAAAAAAAAATAAAAAATAAATGAAAATAAGTACAAGTACACACAGAATGCATTGCAATCTTTTTGACTTGAGTTGACACAAATTCCAGAAATAAAAAACAAAATAAATAAATTGTTGTTACAAAGCAAAAGTACCAATTCTTTTGGATACTTTAAATACAATACAAATATATAGTACAAGTATGAATGAGTCGGTATATTAAATCTTAAATCTCATTATTAAGATCACAAGACATGACAATAATGACTAAGTACTTGGTAAGTATATATATAAGTAATTGTGACATCACTTTGCTATCAAGACTCGCACAAACTAAAATTATAAGACTGCATCTTGGTCATACAAGACCTATGTATAACTCACTAGCATTTCTTTGTTCCAAATATCAACAACAATTGATGATCTTTTGCATTTTAAACACCATTATCTAGTGAGAGCACATCGGGACATATATTTCTAAAACAATCCAAGACTATATACAACATCAAGATCTATTGTTATTATTCTCTCAGAAAAAAAGCGATTAAAAATGTACGATTTCCTTAGAATAAGGAAAAAAACACATACCTCATTAGGTAGGAGTAAGTGATGGTCAAAAATTTTGATTCTACTGCAGGTGTCAACTAAATTAATACTGAGACTCAGTGGTTCAAAAGTGAAGGAAGTCGGAAGTTGACGATCCGATTGCTGACAATGTCGTCAAGGAAATGACTTTTGGAAATGTTGAGAGTGGAGAAGAAAACCCTGTTTAACAGTTGGTTAAGCAAAATAAATCGGGAGATCCTAATTGTGCCAAAGTAGATTATTTTCTTTTATAATGCTACGTCCCCAAAGCGATGTTAGTACATGATTTTTATAGTCATTATTCTTGTCATAATGGTATGCTAAATCGGTTTTTTTTCTTTGAATGAGTGAAACGTGATCTATTGGTATCAAGTAATGCTTGTATTAGAATGTGTATAAATGAAAGTTTACTAATATTTATAAACTCTGCAGCACCATATATTGGCGAGTTATATAGTTAAAATGGATAATGTGAGAATATTTTCGAGTTAGGCGTACTCATGTATACCGATTTTCATGGCGTTCGGTTCAAAGGTGTAGATGGTGATCACTGCAGTGCCATCTAGGGGTGAGCTACAAGAAAGTGGATGCCATAAAAACCTTATTCATGAAGAAATATATTGATGTACCAACTTTCATGGTGATCGGTCACACGGTCTTGGAATTTATCGATCACATACTTTTTTATATTCATAAATTCATTTATTTTTATATTGTGTATATAGATTAGTGGGATCAGAGAATCTTGTCCAATCATATAACCCACTAAGTCTGCTTCTGAATTGCTTTTTAAGAAATCTTTTTGAGTAGATTGTTGAAAGTATGGGGGGTATACCGATATATCAATTCGGATTTAGGGCTCAACATTGCACTCTAGAGCACCCACATCATGTTGTCCAACACATTCTTACTTCAGTTGGCAATAAACAGTATTGTTCCGATGTCTTCTTGGTTGTTAAGCAAGCTATTGACAAGGTATGGACAGAAAGCCTAGTTCATAAGAATCTTTCGAAAAGATCAAAAACCTACTCCCCCGGATCCATACATATCTCTTAGGCCGCTCTTTCATGTAAGAGTTATGGATGTCTATTAGTCAACGAGACAGGCCAATACTGGTGTATTATAAGGCATTATCCTGATGTGCCAGTGCTGTAAATATTTTTCATCACAGGCATACTGATCTTCAATGATCTCTTTCTTACTTAGCTAGTGCCCAAGTGCTAGAATATCACAATCAAGTAATTGTGATTTCATGCTGAGGCGCAACATTTGTCTTGATATCACATACGGCTCAGAAATCATACAGAATCACGCCATGTTGCTATGCAAAATCTCTAGAATCAAACTGGTTACAACGCACAACCAGTAAACTTTCTTTTACAAACAAATACTGTCTCCGACTTAGCCCAATGGCATACAAATTTGGGGCATCAGTGCTGTGAGTAATATAAGGAAAATTCATATTTTCCATGGCATTTTTCTCAGACAAATTACGAAAGCTCCATGGTAACATTATCCTACATTGAGATCTAAAGATGCTTACAGTGCTTAAGGAAATTACTTTTCACAACAGTAAATGCACTTGAGACAGCTGTAACTCAAAATGCGATACAACGCAGACTAACGTTCGATCTTCTTCGAAGAGGAACATAAATTTCCCATGTCAATATTATTAATCATAAAAATGTTTTAAACTATACCGTTTAATGTCAAAATTAATTGGTAAAAGAAGTGTGGTTTCTGTTGAAATTAAGTTCACTTTGTAAATAAATAAATACTTTTTTGTGTTTTTACAAATGATTTTGTATGGATCGTTCGAGTACTTAAGATACTTGCTATGGTTCACTGATTAAGTCTTAAGCCTTTAAAATGCCTCTTAAGCTTTGCTTAAACACGTGTTCAACGACAATAACAATTGTTACAATGGCGTGTATCTTTAAGATTCACATATTTCACATGTGTCTCTATTATATTGTTGTTGTTCAGTTTCATCATTATCATCATGATCATCCTCTGGAACGATGTTGTTGTCAAAGCGTGAAATCATTTTGATGGTGTTAATTGTTAACATTAAAACCAAACCAAAACAAAACAAATAAAATACAATTTTTAAGTAGAAATATTAGAAATAATAATAACAATAAGTAATAAAAATAACAAAAAGTAAACAAGAGACTCTGCACTTAAATTTTGTGACCTTTTTTGTCATTTCTTATATAAATATTCTTATAAAATAACATAAACACTAACACGCATGAATGAAAGTGATTTCAAAATAATATATTTGTGTATATTATTTACTCATCTTAAATCAATATCAATATTGTTGTAGATACGAGTATAATGTCACACGCACTCATGATATTTCTTAAAATTATGCACGCTAGAATATTCTAGATACACGTAAGTATAAAGAACATGCAAAGAAGCAATGTGCAAGTCGCAATTTGGCTTTAGAGAAGGATTTGAAACTCAAAATGATATGTCATGTTTTAAATTCCAGTTCAAAATTGCTATGAGACATTTTTAAACATGACAAGCTTATTGCAAATTCTTCAGTTTATGGGGATAAATGACAAAGAAATGCATTGACGCTGTGAGATAGAGATGCATTCTGCATGTCAGATGAAATCTTTCAAGATTCGTTGATGTCCAGACGACATTATTCTTACAGATTAATAGTTGCAAAATTTTGCCTAGGAATTTATATAAAAGAAATATCCAGATCTTGGATATTGCAATTGCAAGAGGGGCACTTTCATTTCAAGTTTCATGGATGCTATATTGAAAATGAAATAACTGATGTATATAGGGCATTGGCAAAACCTCCAGACATTGTAGAACCGTCAACACCAAAAAGCTCACATCACCGCGGAGCCCATTCCTTGATTAGTATTAGAGTATTTCTAATGCAGCTTCGACGTTAGCTGAATGGTTGTTTAGCAAAGCTGGATACATAATTTCAGAGAAAAGGATTTTTTTGAAACGAAAATATGGGGTTTCCCAATAAGAGGTGTTATTTTGCATAGCCAGCAATAAAAATGGTGAAAATTTGGCAGATAAATGATCCGGCATTCCATCGAAAACAAGCAAAATTGTCGTATCTGGGACTCGGAAAACCCAAGAGTTATTGTTGAAAATCCTCTCCATTCTCAACGTGTGACTGTTTGGTGCGGTTAATGGTCCGTCGAAAATGAGGCTAGGGAAACAGTAACGGTAAGCGTGGTCGTGGTGGCCATTTGACTGTTGTTGTTTTCCATTATTAATGGCATACCTTCCTCTTAATAATCCGATCATTTATTTCAAAAAATTACATTTTTCTTTGAACATCAAAATAACACCTCTAGAAAGCTATTTGTCTTTTATATTCCTTTTTAATTCACGTAAATTTCTTTTTAAATACATACATATATTATATTGTATTACAATGAAAAAAAAAAATACTTTAAATTTAACCGATAGGATAGTATCAATGGTAATCAATAGTTCATCTTCCAAGTATCGAATGGATCAAATCTCTCGTGTTACCAGTGTAGCAATATACCTTTAAGAAGAAAGCACTGATGTCGAGAACTATTAACATTACAGTAAAAAAAAAAAAAAAGGAAAAACAGTCTACTGTGGACAAGAGTCTACCGTGGATACAAGATATATATACCTATATATTGTATGTATATGTAGGTGCATTTAAGGTAACGCAACTCCGACTTATCTGAATGAATACATAGCATACATGAGTATTTTAAGAAAACTGATTGTCTTTAAGATACTACTTATGTTGTATGATTTTTTCAAGTCACTAGTACGAGAATTAAGTGTTCAAGTATTTACCATTACTATCTCTATCCTTCAATTGAATTGTTACTTTTGTTCGAAGATACTCTTACTCACCTCTCATTCTGGTAGATTTCCACAGATGAATTTAATTCAGCTAATTGCTCTTTTAATAATTGTAAGTTTGAATTAACAAAACTCAGTTCGAGTGCAACTGTATCTCGTAGTTTGCGATTTGTGGTTGCCTGGAAATATAAATTTATTGTTGTTGTTGTTGTTGTTGTAGATAAAATACGATAAGATATACAATGACAATCAAATATTGTATGAAATCAACAATGAATTGAAGTAAACAGACTTTACCTTGTAAAGATTCTCGGCACCAGCACGTAGACGTAACTCTTTGTTGATCTCTTGATTCAGTTTGCAGCGACGACTTTGCAACTTTCCGCGGCAAGTAGCAGCGCGCGGATCTGAACCCTAAAATAATAAAAAAATGAAATAATATAAAAAATATTTGAAGTGCAAATTAAAGCATACAATCTTATGTTATGTATATATGAGTAAAGTATGTAAGATGAGAGTGATTTTATGGAGGTGTGCATACTTGGCATATGATTCATCTTAACATGTTTTGTACGACAATGTACAGAGGTGTTAGGTTAGCCTATCTTTATGATCCGATGATTAATTAATACAATATACAATAATACAGAATGTTTAAAATAATTGAAGATAAATGATTCATTCATTCATTCATTCATTCATAGATAAGCCAAGTGATGACACATTTCCATTGCAATTGTCTATCCCAAAATCACAGGAAGGGAAACCACCTTTAAATGGAATTAACCTAAATTGTGTGCTTGCTTTTGTTAATTGACCGCAATTCGATTCGATTCGATTCGACTACAATATTTTCATTATGCTTAATTAGATTCATTTTTTATTTTTGTATTATTTTTTGTAAGTACATAAATATTATAAGAAATAGAAAGAAAATGAATAGAAATATATACTATTTTAAATTTTTAATTATGATTGAGAACAGTCAGAATTTGAAATGTGATTATTCCATACCATTCCTTCATTCCTTCTATTGTCAATTTTGAATTTGAATTTTATGAAAGAGCACAGCAATTAAAAAAAGGCAGAAGGTTGATGACATTTATATTTACTCGAATTGTAAGTAGTTTATAAGTAGTAAGAACAAAATTCTCAACTGATACATGATGATTTCATATTCCATAACACTGAAACTCTTCGAGATAAGCATTCAACAAGTGAAGCTAGAGAATCTTATATATGTATCTTCTCTACTACTTACATAGATATGTATGAGTACTATTAAAAATATAAAGATAGATTTGCTATTAGCTCTCTGGACGCTCTGTCCAACTATGGTCAGCTATTAAGTACATATGTATATGTATGTGCTTTGGCGAACTTTTAGCCATTTGACAATTTGGTTACAAGAAAAGTAACATCAACAGAGAAAACTTGTAAGGTGGGTGCCCACAACATCCACATCCACATCCACATCAACATCAACATCAACAATAGCAATAGCAACAATGTTGCCATAGTCTTCTCTTTTATTACGTGTATATTTATGTATGTAAGTAAGTAAGTAAGTATCTTATCCATGTGAGCGATGGAAGCCAACGAATGAACTCAGTGGAAACGTGTTTCGATTGTTTGTCACGTAGCAAAGACAAGCAAAGAAAGATGAAAAGACGACACCACTAGTCGTCACCAGTTTTGTTGTAGTCTCCATCGCCATCGCCATCACCATCACCATCACCATCACCATCACCATCACCATCACTATTGTCATCGTTATCGTTGTTGTTCTTGTTGTCGCTACTGATGTGGTTGATGCCGCTAACATCAAACCAAGACCAAGACAAAACCAACCGAAGAGTCAACGAAACAGGCCGCCAAGCAACAAAAGTAAAGCTGAAGTGACTAAGAACTTCGCTCGTTGTTCGTTTCATGTTCCTTTAAACTGCAACAACGATATACCTAAGTAACTCAGATGGTGTCATTTATGTATCTGATGGGGGTGGTGGTGGCAGTGGCAACGACAGCAGCAGAGGCGGTTAAACCATTAACCATCAACAGTAAAAGAATAAAGAATGCACGGCACGGCAGGCATGGCATGGCATGACATGTTTGTGGGTGCGAAGTTTATTCTGAATGTGGACTTGTGCATATACACATACTCGTATCTGTGTCTGCATATGCAGATGTTTGTATTGGTATTGCTGGTGTGTATGTGTGGAGTCGTGCTGCGTGGTTAAAGCTATCGGAAATTGGAAGCAGAAGCAGAATGAGGCAGCTACACTGACTGTATAGTAGACAATAATATCGTGAGCAAACACTTAGAATTGAGAATCTGAGAATCGTGTAAGCGGCAACATTCTCTTTGCCTTTTGATTCTTTTCTTTAATTTTTAGCCCTAATAGAAATCTTATTTACTAGTTCTGGTTCTGGTTGTAATGGTGATGGCTTCGCCTACCTTTATTATATTGAATTTAAAATTTAATTGCGGAAATTGTTTTCAATTTCTGTTTTTCTATCAAGTATTCCCCTCATTTCCGCACCCATTTGTCACATATCTTCCTTCCTGTCAGTGTGCACAGTATGCACTCATGTGTCCTCTATGCCTAAGACCAAGTCACTAATGAAGTCCAAGTTTGTCATTTGGTTCTGCTATTTACATTACCAACAACTATGGTCCGATTTGGCTTAGCCTTTACAAGTAGTATTACAACGTTATTTACGTACTATTTAGCTAGCAAGCCAAAGAATAAGCACATTTATGTTTACTTGCTCTACTCGTACATTAGATACAAAATACTATTGTACTTTAACTTTATCGAAGCACTAACTAACTACTACTACTACTACTACTACTACTACTACTACTACCATTAAATAGTAGCATGTATAACTTTCTTTATTTTATATTATGTCTTATGTGCTTCTATTTGATTGTTTTTTTTTTTAATTTTCTACTTGTTCTTTATTTGTCTTTATACTTATTAGTATTTAAGTATAATAGAATACATATACAATACATATGTACATATGTATATACCCGTATATTATATATAGTATCGTAATCATGTTGACAACGATTTCTTGACGTTCATTTCTGCAATAACATATTTGTAAACGTATGAATTTCTTGTTTGTCCTTGTTTGTTTACCTTTATTTTTTAGTTTAGTTGTCTAAGCACAAATTGTTATTTAATATTAATTTTTTTTTTTTTTTTTAATTTTTTTAACCACGTTTTTAGTTGCAGATTAAAATTATTCTAATGAAATCTTTTTTAATGGATATTTTCTTCTAAGAAATGCAATTCATACAAATATATTTTTGTCTACAATACATACATACATATATATATATAAATATCTACAGCGAACATTCGCTAACTTGAACTTCCCGCTAACTTAAACATTTTTGTTTCTCCATTGATTATTCTATAAGTTGAACAAGAGCAAAATGTTCTTTAACTTGAACAAATTTTTGTTTTTATTTTGGGAAAGAAGCATTAAGAAAGACATATTCTTTTTGTGTACAAAAGTGGCGCTACTCAGATCATTGTGATTCCTGATATTAATGCTTTACTTTAAAAGAAAAAGCCAAAAGATTTACATGCGCAATTAAAATAAAGCCACTCCAATTTTGTGTGCCAGTGACGGATAGTTAGAGAAATTTAAAAAGTTTTAAATACATTTTCGTTCATTTTAGGAGAAAAGTTGTCCTCACAACCGCAATTGGTGGAAACTTTTAATAAGATTTTGTAATAAAAAATCGAAGAACTGGGACTATGCAAAGACACTGGAAACTTCTTACATTGAAAAACATACATTTCTGCAATATAATGGAAATTCAGGCACCTGGAGGAAAATCCAAAGAGCAATGCATTACATTCTTGGCTTGTGCCAACGCATCTAGTGGTTAAAAATTAAAATGAACGTGATAGGAAAGGCGAAAAATTCACGTGTATTTTAAAATCAGCTTGAATGAGAAGAATGAAATCCATGAAATTTTATTTTTTTTTTTTTGTCAAAAACGCAGTAATATTTTTGGAGCCAGCTTGGAATGAATTCAAAAAAGACACTTTGGAATTTTTTTTTAAATTTTGCAAAATTTAAAAGAAGATGAAAAATATTCCTTTTAGCATTTTAAAGATTGAAATGCAAGAATGCAAAAAAAGCTGCAGATATTCTGAGACAATGACTCCCCAAGTAAGATATTCTAATCATTCAATTGAAAAGTTAAATATTGTTATGATTAAAACCATGTAGCCTGTATGTTTGTTAAATACACATTAGCTGAAATCAATGAAGTAGAAGAGAACGAATTTACTGAAAAGGAATCGACTGACGATAGCGATTCTGAGGATTAGTCCGTTCAGCAACATGAACTCAACAAGCGTGTTACCTCATCCTAAGGAATTACCATATTTAACAACAGAAAAAGTAAGCCCTAAAAAATCGGTGTTCTGCAAATGCTGCGTGTAAAGAAATGGCAGACAAAAAGCTCCACTTTTTTAAAACTAATTTAATTAAATAATTAATAGAAATAAAGCGTTTTTTAAACCCTAAATATATAAATTTCGATAGGGTGAACAATTCGGTAACTTGAACTGAGTTGGTTTAATTTGGTTCATGTTAGCGAATGTTCAGTGTATATATATTTTATTATGCATATACATATGTACATTTTAAATGTTTGAAGATGATAAAGAAATTATGAATATACAAGTATTTAGAGAATCAAGTAAGGAGAAGAATTTCTTTATGTAGTTCGATTCTGTTCGATTGAATTGAAACTAAAAACTGAAGAAAATTTAATCAGCGGACATGGAAAGAAGAACAAGAGCAGTAATAACAACCAGCTCTAGCACAAGCAGCAACAAAAACTAAAACAGTAAGAAAGCATATCCAATTATACGCTGTAGGGATCATCATTATCAGCACCAACATCATCATCAGCATCATCATCAACAACAACAACAACCACAGGAGAAGTAGAGATGGAAATGGTAATAGTAGTTAAAGACCACCAACGATAATAAACCTTTGGGCCACAATCACGGCCACGGCATGATTACGTTATTATACTCTTCACGCAGTGAGTAGTAGTATTATTAGTTTGTCATAAATTTTGTAACACACAGACTAAGAAGACATCAGAGACCCCATAAAATATTTATACTCTTGATCAGCTCGATGAGACAAGTTGATTTAACTATACCCTTCTGTATGTTTGAGCCAGAGAGAGCTGAAATTGTCCACGAAGTTTTCATTTCAACAGACGCAAAACATTTGTCGGAATTAGTTGAATCGGTCCACAAGGAGGAGTACCTCCCAAACAAACGCAATTGCAAATTCATCTTGTTATTAGAAAGGTTTTTTTTTTTTTTTTTTTTTTTTTTTGATGAATCTAACTTAAATTTGGATCCATTATCATCCATTTAAGCATGTAATTTCAATCAAGATCCTAGTATTGCTGGATTGCAAAGCTCCCAAGCAAACCCAAATTCAAACTAATGTTGTTATTAGAAAAACTTTCTTGTTTTTTTTTTATATTATCGAACTGAAGTTTGAATACTATTAGTGTTTAATACATATTTATCAACAGTGTAAATTTAAGGATCCTATCATTATCGGATCGATGGAAATCCAAATTCAAATTCGAACTCAAATTTAAATACTATAAGTGCCTGACCTTTATTTACCAAGCATATCACTTTCAAGATCCTGGGATACCGGTCTCAATGATGAAATGAAGTACAGACTTTACCTACCTAAACATAAATCAAATTAATATTTTGATATTTCTGTTTACTATACCACAGGACCGTATACAAAACGTTTTCTAGGAGATACGTGAAAAGTATTACAGCTTCGGCATAGCCGACGATAACCTTCTTTCTTTGCTTTTACAATGATTTGTGGTCTGTTTATTCTTTTCAACGATTAGTTTACATTGTAAATCTATAAACAGTATTAAAATATAATTTCCAATTTTAGACTTGGTCCAATTATTGAAGAACATACATTTTTGTTTTAAGACATTATACTCTTCACGTAGAGAATATTATTATAAGCTTGTCATGAAGTTTGTAATGCAAAGAAGGAGACATCTTTGATCCCAGTGCGACAAGACGAGTTGATCTAGCCATGTCCGTCGGGATGCGTGAAAGGTATTACATACATATTCAGTATAGTCGAAGATTTCCTTCTTTCTAGTTTTAATATCAAATAGTCTCAGTATTATGAGTCTTGAATTCTATTTTTAACAATTGCATACTGGGATTTGTTGTCACTTATTCAGAAGACTTATCTAGAAGAAGAATCTAACAGATTGAAATTCAATTGGATTTGACAAAAACAAAAAAATAAATAAAAATAAATAAATAAAAATAATAGAAAAAGGAAAAGAGAAAGAGAAACACTACTTACGTAAGCTCAATAAAGGAATGAAGGTACAAATAACATTGTGTCGTGCTATTAATAAAAACAATTCAGTTTACGTGTGACGCTTATATGAATTGTAAGTATTGTATATTGTACATTCATCATCATCATCATCATCATCATCATCATTATCATTGTCATCATCATCATTAAAAACAACAACAATAAATAATTGAAACTAACTACTATTGTAGAATAACAAATTGTCAATTCGAACTAATTTGAATAAATACGATTGCATATACATACATACACATACTTATATATGTAAGTAAGTATATTTAATAGAAATATAATGAAGGTTTTCCTTTGTTAATTTACTATATTTATTTATAAATAGTACTTTGTACAATGGTACATAGTACGGCTATAATGATAATGATAATATGATGGTTAAATTATTTATATATATATATGTACAAACAGATGGATAGATGGATGGATAGATGGATAAGTTCCAAATCTAACTTCTAAAAACATATGTACCATGTTCTTCATTCATCAAAGTTATCGTTTTTAAGAGAGAAGTGTGTGGATAAATTCATGCCAACCCTTCTTACCATTAAGCATATAATCTAAATCATGGTAGTCCCCAAAACACTTGTCAAACCATTCCAGCTTTGCTTTTTCTCCATTAATAAAATATGTTTTTAAGTCACCAACTCAAATTATTGGCACATATAGTTTAAAAGTTTGTTAAATTGTTCTTAGTTTATTTTTAGCATAGACTATTGTTATTATTATATAGTTTAGTTAAAATTGTTTTGTTTTATTGGTAATTCATGCCTGAAACATGCAAAGTATTCAACCGATTGTTGTTGTTGTATTTTTATGATGTTTTTCTTGTTATTGATGTTGTACTATTTAGTCATGCCATTGCCATGAAATATCACACAATTACGTGACTTTATCCGAAAATTCTCAGATTTCCTTTTTTGCAATTTTTCATTTAACATTTAACGAAACACAATTATGAACAATAATATATTGTAGTATTGTTGCATATAGTGTTAGGTATATCATTCACCGATAGATCGATTGGTTGATTGGTCGGTCAATGGCAATTCCTTTTGTATATTTAAGAAAAATGTCAATGTTGAGTTGAAATATGAGATCTTCTTCTTTGATTCTTCATTCATTATTTCCATTGATTATCCTAAGTAATAAGTATGTTTATAAATATACAAATGAATTGAAGGCTTAGCAGCAAAGAAATAGCATTCAGTAGGGTTAAATTTTTGAGGTTGCGGTTTGTCAAAGAAGTTATCCATAAAGCTGATTGGATGGATGGTTGGTTGGTTGGTTGGTTGGTTGATTGGTTCCCAAGCAAAAATTGATTATGAGCCCAAAGGCAAGTGCACGTTTTCTCAAATCAATTCAGTGACTTAAAAGATGTGATGGTGATGGTGATGTGATGAAATGAGACTTCTTTCCTCTAGCTCTCTGTTTTGTTCACTATCCTGACTACCGACTGCCTGAATGTCTCTCACTGTTTGCCTGCCAGCGGTGGTTAGTTATTTTATAATACATAATTTGTTTTGTTGTTGTTGCAATAAAATTTCACCAAAAATATGCCTTTTCTTTTTCTTTTTCCTTTTTTTTTTTTTTTTTTTTTTTTTTTTACACATTTTTGTACATTTCTTTAGCAACACATTGGACATTGTTACAACATGAAAGAAAATATTGTATGTTTGCTATTGCTTTTGCTTTTATGATTTACCAAGTGTTTGTACTTTGTTGACTCAATGGTCAATGAACTTTTATGGTTATCACCGCTGACTCTTTGTATCTCTATAGACTTGTAATTTTTTTTTTTTTTTTTTTTTGTTAATTTTTAACAATTTACTTTACTACTCACCTTGGCTATCATTTTGCATTTTGGACATTGTCCAGTCGCATAGCTCAACTATTATGTGGCTGAGGACTGTGTTAGTATCTATTGTAAATGAGTATCTCTGCTTGGCAGTGTATATGATTGTAGTATAGTGTAATGGTGAGTTCGGTTCAGTTCAGTTCAGTTCAGTTCAGTTCGGTTTGGTTCGGTTCGGTTAATCAACCATTCAACCCAACTAACCAACCTGACAACAACACTAACAGCAACAATAAATAAACATGAAATCTTGCATGCAGCCAACGAACTAAGTTAACGTCGTCCATCGTCATTCAACGTCATTGCCATCGTCATCATCATCAGCGTCAACATGATTTTTTGCAGCAAATAAGTAGAAAATGTTTAAAAAGACGACTTCATAGATACTATAGACTACATACAAAGTATATTAGATACTCAGTTCGCTGTTGCTGTTGCCAATTCAAAATGCAAATTTTCACAAATTAAATATGCTCTTTGCACGTGTTTGTGGTAACAACACAATAATAACAACAAAATTATTAAAATCAAGGTGGCCAACATGGACCATCCATGTTGAGGCATCGTTTACAAACAAAAACAACAGGCAGATAGATAAATAGACAAACAGACAAACAGACAGGCTGACAATTTGTGAAGAGACTTGCTCCTTGGACAAAATCTTCAATGTTCAAGCTAAATGAAAAATTATTTACGATTCGTTGGATACCCAACACCATGCTACACATACAATACATACTTTGTTGTACTATTTGTTGTTATTAGGCTGGACTGGACTGGACTGGACTTTACTGAGCTGAGCTGGGATGGGCTGGGCTAGGCTAGGCTAGGCGAACATAATTTAGACTACGCTAGGCTGGACTGAACACATCATTTCATACCAAGCATATAATGTTTGCTCAACTGAAACTGATTAACTGAAGTTGAGCTCATTTGTTTAATAAACTAAATAAAGTTAATTTTCCATTATATAAATATATAGATATTATAAGTATTGTATATCTACGGGTACGTGTACTTTGTTGTGTCTCATCAAATGGAAAAAATCAACTTAACTCAAACTCAACTCAACGTAAATCCATTCAATTTAATTCTGAACTAAACGAAACTGAAGCCACGTCAAGTTAACTTGAAATGAAATGAATTCGATTTGAATTGAATACCTACGGAGAGTTACTTAGTTTCATCAAATGCTCGAATGCATTCTTGCCAAGTGAAGCGTTGGAACGTTGGGGCGTATGGTATTTTTTTTTTTTTTTTTTTGTTTTCTTTCATTTTTATTTGAATCTTTATTTGTTCATTAGAAGACATTTAGTTAAACAAGTAGACAGACAAATAATAAGACACACTTGTTATGTTTATTGTTGTTACTGTATTCTACTTAATAGTGTAAAACATAGTCAGAGGCGGCTTTTGGGGGTGGCAAGTAAGGCAACCGCCCGGGGCCTCGCTGTAGAAAAATATTAGATGTTAACGTTTATTTGAATTTTACACCCTAAGCCATTTTTCGATTAGTATTTATTGCATTCGATATGTTACTCGTCTTGAACAGCTTTGAAAGCTTTTATCAGATTTATTAATACATCGAAGAACATTTTATTTGAGCTAACATTTTGCATTGCAAAGCTGCAGAGGATAAAATTTAAGGCAATGGAACTAATAAGCGTGGAACAAATAGTGATGCCCAGAAATGAATTCTAAAAAATGAATCTACTTGCTTATTTTTTTCTCCGTAAAACCCACAATTGATCCATTTGTGTCCAAGCATCTTGATTTTGTTTTGCTTTGTTACAAAGACTATACACTCTGACTTGAGTCGGAGGTGGCCTATTTTAAAATCACATGTAAAATCTTTATTGCTAAAACCACTTTCTGAAACTAGTTGGGAATATAGGTTAGAAGCGGTAAAGGCCGTTAAATATCAATACAATAGATTGTCCCTTGGTTAGGAATGTTATTCTATATCTATGTATATCCTCTCGTCGTATGGTATGACATTCTTACGAAAAAATATAATAAATAAGATATGGCAGAGTGAAAAACCGAACAGTCATCCTTGGTAACAGGTGATAAAAATGATATTGAAAGAAAGTTCAAAGTCGTAAAATATTTGCAAAATAAACTATTTTTATGTCATTATCGGCACAAGTTGCCAACATAGATATGAGGCACTTAAGCATCATGAGAGCATATTTGAATTCATATATAGTATAAAAAAAAGTTTGCGGAATGAATGATCGAATCGCAAAGATCTAAACGCCCGGAGCCTTGCAATGGCTAAGGCCGCCCCTGAACATAGTGATGGAATAGGTGATGGAGTAGGTGGTGCGCTGGTTAGTGTAAATGATATGTTTAACATTTTTCTTTATTACTGTTTTGTTAATTTTTTTTTATTTTAAAGCAAGCAATTCAAGCGAAACAAAAAAAAAAAAAAAAATGAATGAATGTTTTTCATTTTTTTTTTTTTTTTGAATATTTTTATTTCACTTTTTCTTTCATTCTCATTAAGATTTTGGACTCAAAACAAAGTGAGTGATGCAAATTGAGTTGCTGTTGCTGTTACTGTTACTACTTTTTATGCATTTTATATGGCGCGTAGATAAAAACACACCGCCATAAAAATGAACATTTTTGAACATTTTTTGTTTTCAGTTTCAGTTTCACTTTTGTTGCCTTCATAGATATTGTACTATAGATGACTATAGATACTCAAAACGCTGCTATTACCTTTACTCTTGCTGTTGCTGCTGATGGTGATTTTTTTTTAAATGTATTTATTTTTATTTTTTTTTTTAATATTACAAATTGGTGTTTTCTTTAATTTTTGTCGTTACGCATGCTTAATGAAGCGAATGACAACAATAGCAAAAAATTGTTAAAATTATCATATCATCATCACCATCACCAGCACCAGCACAACCACGCCTCTAAAGCGATCAGTATACAATGATGGCGATGACGATGACGATGATGATGATACTAATGATAATAATCTTAATATTTCTGTTGCTGTTGCTGTTGCTGTTGTTGATGATTATGATAATGACAACAATAACTGCAACATGATGACATTGATCGATTGTTTGATGTTGATGTTTTTTTCCAAGGCGTTTAATGCTTTTGTTTTTGCCATTTCTGTTGATTTTCCTTTTAAGATCATCATAAAGTTAAGTTAAAGATATGTTTGAAGAAATTGAGATTAGGCAAATTCCCACGCTGTGTAAAATATTGCGTCATGTACATATATGAAAACATATCGTAGAACAAAATAGAGAAAAACGGAAAGAACAGAATTCATCATCATCATCATCATCATCATCAAGCCCAACAACTTTAGTTAAATAAATATGTTTGTTCATATGTACATACATATGTCTATTGCAAGTTGTAATGCTTTGATGTTGCATTATTAAATAACACAAGTTAAAAATTTCCCACACATGTAAAACAATCAATCATAGTGATTTTGCTCATTTGTAATTCTCTTCAACAACGAATAACGTTTCGAACAAACCATCTATGGTCTGACAATCAGTCATTCAGCTTTAGTTCTTCAGTTGTCTTTATTGAATTGAATTGCAAGTTAATATTAAATAGTAAATACTTCCGCTTCCGCAACATGTTGAACTTGTCTTTAGCCCTCCCAAAAGAATGACAAGCATTTTTCATATACATACTCAAAATTTTGATACCCTGCATCTACTACATACTACAATAATACTCGTATGTATATAAGGATAAGGACGGGTATAAAGCCATGTCTGTCTCTCGATCTGTTTGATAGACATGGCGCTGGTTTCTCAGAATCCATAAGAGATTAAAAAATATAAATAAGTTTGGAGGTTGAATCTGGGCAACAACACAAATATTCATAAAATCTCAATTTATACATAAGTTTGTCTCTTAATACTTATATTTTTCAGATTAACAGCTTAACTGTTCTGGGATCACAAAAGTTTTTGCAAAACAAAAAAAAAAAAAAAAAAAAAATTGAGGGTATGTTTTTAATAAGAAAGAACAAGGGAAAAAACAAACAAATGAAAATATGGATTGAAAGTAGCCTGAAGACAACAAATGACATAAATTCTTCATGGTTCTTTTTTTTTGTTTTCTTAGAAAAGCTGTTCTTTTTTTTTTATCTAAAACTTAAGTGATACAATAGTTCTAGCAGTGATAATTTTTTGTATCTAAGAATTCTTAAATATACATATTTACGTTTTCGAAACTTTGAAGTTTCTTTCTTTTGTTTTATTATAATCTTTAAATCCATCATTTGTTCTAATTGCTCCAACCAGACAAACATCAACAACAACAACAACAACAACAACAATAACACGAGAAGAATATGAACTTTGGTTCATCGAAGTTTATAAACCCCTTACACCATCAATTTGATGGACAATATATGATATCAATATGACAACAATATCATAATAAGCTATGGAATCTATATGTACCATTAAAAAAAACAAACGTGGACTTTGAAATGTTTGTGCGCACATCACGTAAAAACCACTCATTGGATTCAAAATTTAATTACTGAAAGATAAAAAGCTTTATTGTGAGTAACATTTAACGTGTATTTCATCAAAATCAACCTACAGAATCAAAAGAATATTCTCTGGATTGGAATAGAGAGTACCCCTAAGATTATTGCACTCTTCGTTCTTTTCATTCTGTTTATGATGTTCACTGAAAGCGGGACAAGAGAGAGAGAGGGAGAGGAAGAGGAAGACAGTGTATTTCTGGGTTCAGTATTTTTTCCGCTCATTGGCAGCCTCGGGTAAAATAACTTGTAATAACTTAACTTATAATAACAACAATCACGGCATCTCTTTCAGGAATTGAGAATCTCAAACATAAGAGCATGTCTGAGTTGGTGGATTTGTGAGATGTGACTTAATCGATTCTCATTGTCAAGCTGACTTGTATTCTGAATTCTGCATCTGTTGGGGCTTTTGCGAAGCACTCCAAGCAAGTATGTTACAAACAACAAGACAAAGTGATAATATCTATTCATCACATTGAGTAGTGTAAAGAGTATAAAAATTAGCGATGAAAGCACACTAATTTATCATCATTTGTTGTTGTGTTAATCTTAGCATTGCCATCCACTTGTTTGCCTTCGGCTTACGCATGGCTCTACCTCACTTTCTAACTGAATTCAAAAACTTCAGGTCTCCATAACTTTGGTTTCTTGATTTCTTGGTTACTATTGACTCTTGACGCTTCCTAGTCTGACTTCTTCTTTGTCTGACTTTCACCTTTTTTGGCATATTTTTTTATTTTATATATACATATATATATATATATATTTTTTTATTTAAATTAATCTGTGATTTTTTTTTTTGTTTTTCTTATTTCTTTTGTATTTCCTATAAAGACATAAGTATTTGGTTTGCTTTATAATGGTTTATTTTGCCTAATGATATCTATGATGGGAATGCTTAGAGAAGAGAAGAGCAAATGACCCACTGACTTAGTTTGCATCGACAGATCAGATGATCTGAAGTTCTATGGTTTTTATGTTAATTTTTCTCTATTAATTATATATACAGTTCTTATTATTATTTTTTTTTTTTGTTTTGTTTTGTTATTTTTGTATAATTTACAATTCAAATATTTTGTATTCTTTTTCACAGTTTTATAAATACCTAAATTCATGAATGCTGCAAAATTCTGTTAAATTCATTAAAATCGCCATCTTTAACTTCTTCAAATTTGTCAAATCATGTAAAAATTGAAAACGGCAAATAAGACTGTCACTCTGTCAGTTGGTTAATCAGTTATTTGGTAAGCTAATGAAGTCAATGAAATGACAAACAGTTACCTGGGATAGGATCAAGAACAGGGACAGAGGCACTGAAAGAAGCCAGACTGGCATTAATATTCAGTGTTATGATCATTTCCATACTAGTATTAACTATAGATCATTCAAGATGCGACAATAACAACATGAAAACTTACAAAATCAATAAAGATAAGTGAGCAAAGAAGACAACAAGCAAAATTAATGGCGCCTTTAAGAACTAAAAAATTGTGGCGGCCTCTTAATTTTAATATGTATTAGTTTTTATTTTTTTTTTTTATTTGAGTATTTAAAAATGCAAATGCAAATGCCAATGCAAAATAAAAAAGAAGCCAAAACTACTAATATGGTTGCATAGGCATTAAAGTGTGCGTGTGCGTGTGTGTGTGTGTGTGTGCGTGAGTCTGTATGTTTGTATAATGTTCGACCTGTTGCCACACTGGCTAAGTGACCCACATGTCACTAATGCTATCGCTGTCGTTGTCGTCTTCAGCAGCGGAATTTAGTATCGGAATCTTGTTGTTAGCAATTTGAAACTTGTTGAGCACTCACACAGATTTACACACACAAACACACACACACACACATATACTTATTTAGTATACGCAATATGAAAATCAGTTAGATAGATATATATAAATACAAAAATGTTGTTTACTTGGCCAACACTTAAAGCTTGAAGCTTGAAGAGCTGTTCAAGTGAAAAGTCGTCAGTGCTGGTGTTCAACAACTTGTTTGCCGTTTTTTTTTTTTTTAATCGTCATCGAATACAGTTTTAGTAGTGGTGGCTTTTTGTCGCCACAACCAAGTATAACTATAACTATTCAACATAACCATAGATACTCAGATACACACTACATATTGAGTGACATATTAACAAACAAACAGACAGATAGACAGACAAATAGTTATCTTTTCCCAAATTTAATAATATGTATGTACATATTTATTATTTTTCATTATTATTGAATTGATTAGAAAAAAAATCTACTCAAATTAAGTATCTTGAAATCTTTAGATTTGGATTTGGATATTTACTTAATTTAGTTTTCATTTCATTTCTTGTATTTTTCTTTTCCGGGTAAGCAATATCTTCTGTTCAAGAGCTACTTGCAGGATAAACACTTCTTTGTAAGAGTTCGAATTACAAACGCTGGCATAAAGCGCATCAGAGCTGGACATGCCGTTGCTAGACAGCGATAGCAATAATATACTGATATAATAATATCGACCCCTTTGAGCGAAATTATCGTATGTGCCATTTTTTCCGAAATTAAGTTTTTGTTCTACGCCCCAGCACGCATCACCTGATACAATATTGAAGCTGAAATCCTTATAGTTACGCCAAAAAATAAATTTAGGTTTTATAGTATGTTACAATGCATTTGATTCTTGTGCACGAAATTATCGTATGTGCCATCGAAAATTATTTTGTGCTCAGGAGTTTTACTATTTCTTTTTTCAATTAGAAGTAGAATGTGGAGCGGATTGCTCGCTTTTTGTAGCCCCTTTGTAAATCTTTTCCCATTACCGTTACTTATAGATAAAGGAATATAAAAGTTGAAGAGAAACATTTTGGATGTTTCCTTTATTAATTCATATTTATGAGATTAGTTTCTGTGAACCACTCTATTGCGCTATATAAGTATCTAAAAATCGTAGATGAAAGACAGACAGCTAATGACATAAGTCTATATTGTGACAGTTGCGATGGTCAAAACTGCAACAAGGCCGTTTTAGCTATGCTGGTAGATTTTTTAAAATTTTTAAACTTCATTTGTAAAATAAAAATCTAAAATTTACTTCCCGGTGATACAATGATGCCAGTTGATTCTGGGCGCCCAGTGAATGGCCCACAATAATTCGTAACTCACGAACTAACCCATCGGGTTAGGACTGCATTGAAATAAGCCATTCTGATTGTAAAAACTGGAAGTCTTTTGCAGATTTATACTATGGATATTCTGAAAATTCCACTAGAAAAATTATGAAAAATTTTAATTTAACTTTTAAGCTAGAAGTGTTGTACCATAAGCCTTTATGTATCTCTTTTAAAAAATTTTATGATTTGCAAAATCTATGTTTAAAAAACAGTATTCCATCCAAATATCACAATGAATATTTAAATTTAAATCATTCGTTTACAATAAAAGACTCGTTAAATGAATGCGACGACGAAGATTAAATTACTTTGCATATTTATTTAGTTTCACAATTTATTTTTATGCATTTCTTTTATTTAATGTTACTTTATACTACTTTAAGTATTTAAATTCCTTCACAATTAATTTTGTCATATAATTTCACAAAGATTTAAATAAATAAATAATTTTGTGTTTCAATTTATTTGCAATTTAAACTGTCTTTAATATTATCTTAAATGCCATTTTTACAAGATCACTTTGAAACGTTGTGATCAAAATTATTGTATGTGCCAAAAAATCTGTTTTTACCGAAAAAAAAAAACTTTTTTTTTTAAAAAAAAACTTAGTACTTAGTTATATTCCTTAATTATCTAAGCACATGTAAAATTTGTTTTAGATATTGCAATTTAAATCAAAGAAAAGTAGAAAAAACGCACTCCTGTAAAATTTAGTTTTCGGCATATACGATAATTTCGCGCAAAGGGGTCGATATACTCTCGAACTAAACTTCCCCCATTGAAGTAGTTCTTCCATATAGGGGCCAAACAATAGAACATTATCATAAAAGCATCCAAAAGGGCTAGGTGTACTTATACATTGATGTTCGATGCTTATCCAGTTATATCGTACAACTCGAGAATTATTTCTCAGGTGCATGATGTTCAATAGCTGGGTTTGATCCTGGACAAGCGCCTCATCTGAAAAGTGTCACAGCATACTGCTAGCTAAAATTGAGGAAATTGAATTGAATACTGTGCGCGAATAATAAACTATCACTCAACATCAAATTGTTGATTTATAAGCAAATGGTGTCCACTGTCTAGCGCTATGACATACATATATGGGGAATCACTGCTGCCTATAACAATGAGACAAACTTCCACAAAAAAAGGAACTTCACAGCATATCTAGGGCTCCGTGATATGTAAGAAACACAGCACTACACCGAGATCTCGAGACATCAACAGTTGTAGTTGAAATAAACTTCCACAGCAGCAGATACAACATAAGACTTCTTCATCATCCAAAGCCGACTTGTCAATAGATGTCATCCTAACAATCTTCCCACAGGAGAAGCATAAAACTAGAATAACAATAATTTAACAAGAATTTATCATCATTGTACCCTACACTGCAACAATGTTTGAAAAAAATAAAATAAAAAATAATAATAATAAAAGGAAAACAAAAATCTTTTCTTTTCGTTTCCACTAAATTAAACTAAATACTGAATTTTCCTCTAAAGTTTTCTTTTCTTACCCTTTGTTATGCATTTAGTATTTATATATTTATTTTACTAACATACATACATACTTATATATGTATATTAAACAAGCACACTAAAGGTGAGCAAGTATTTGAAAGTTGCTGTTGACTGATATTTGTTGTTATTTATTTATGCTTTTGCCAATTGCAATTTGTGTATTGACTTTTGTGAGCGAGGAGCAACTTGTTGCAACTGGTACTACTTGTATTCTTGCCACAATCCACACTCATTCATTCACTCACTCACTCACATAGGTAGATACTCGTACATTCATTAATTTCTAACATTAAAGTATCTTATTGATGCTACTGCGGCTGCAATTGCTGTTGCTGTTGCTGTTGTTGCTACTGCTATCGTTGTTGTTGTGGTTGGTATTCGGTATTTATGTATCTTGTTATTGTAGCATCAAATTTTTCACATGTTTTTCTTTATTTTCAATTTATATACATATTTTTGTTGCTGTTACTGTTGCTATTGCTGTTCTGTCTGCTGCTGTTGCTGTTGTTGTTTATAGATACTTATGTTATGTGGGTCAAACATTTGCCATTGCCGTTGCATTTGCAGTTAGTTTTCGGTTAAATTGTTGGTTTATCTTTTGGTAGATGCAAGTGCAACTTGTTGTTGCAGTTGTTGTTTTCATACACTTGTTGCAGACAAAATTTCATAGGACAAAACAAATATATTCAAAGCAAAAAAAAAAAAAAAAAAAAAAAAAACATCCAAACCAAAAATGGAAAATAAAAAACTAAGAAAAATTCAAGAAATTATACTAAACCGGAAAGAAGGGTATCTTCGCCTATGCCGAAGATGTAATACTCTTCACGCAACCTCTACAATACGTTCTTTGTATGGGAGCTATGCCATCCAATAATCGTGGGATCTTAAGGAATTTACATGGTTGATGAATATGCATCTGTAATGTATTGTGTTCAAATTCCAAGATTATAGCAAAAAAAAAAAATGAAAACAGAAAAGTTTTTCTAACAAGAACATGAATTTGAGTAGGAGGTTTGTATGAAAAGTACCTGTCCTGATAGTCCAAGGCTTATGCATATGAGTCAAACACTTCAAGTGTTCAAATTAAGATTTGATACCGCAAAAAAGAAAAAAGTTTTTCTAAACAGAACATGAATTTGAGTAGGGGTCTTGTAAGGTAGGTAACCCACCTAATGGTCCGATTCGGCTGATTGAAAAGCTTGAGCTCTCTAGCTCAAAAACTGAGGGACTACTTTGCATACATACAGACAGGCCAACAGACGGACAGACAGGGGTCTACCATGGGGTCTACGTTGTCTCCTTCTGTGCATTACAATCTTTTAGACAAACTTATAATAATGCTCACTACGTGAAGAGCGTATAAACAATAATAAAAGAAAAAAGAAAAATTTAAAAAAAATATAGAAAGAAAGAAAGAAAAAAAAAAACCAGTGAAAGATTGTGAAACATTTTTTCTTTCTTTATTTCTTTTGTATCATTTTGCTGACAATTAACAACAACCACAGCGAACAAGAACAAGACCAAGAAGAATTACAAAAATAATAATAGAAAAAGAAAAAAATTGTTGTTTCTGTTGTAATTATATTTGTGTTTGCTTATGATGCAACTGTAAAACTATTGTTAGTCGGTGAATTACGAAGTTGGATGCAAAATTTCTTTTAATCTTTACAGCAAGAGGAAGAAAATGAATGTATCGAAATCCATTATTTTTATCAACTTTTCATTGTACTAAATGTAATATCATCATCATGACCATCATCATTATCAATTTTTGTATGGTTAAATGAGTTTGCGGCAGTCATTTGTCACAATTTTATAACAGAAAAAAAAAAAAATATAAATAAAGTACTTGCTTACAACAATTTTAAATTGTTTTGATTATATTTTTTGAATGATAGACAGAGATTGCAGATGGGTGAATGGGTGGGTTGTGCTGGGTAAACTAATTTTCTTAGATAATTTACTGGAAAAACTTGAAATAAACGCAAAAATTAAAGGCAAAGGCGATGGAAAAAATGAAGATTATGAAAACAAAATGGTTGGAGGTGGAGAGTAGGAGAAGAAAATCAAACAAATCACGAACATGAAAATTGCTTTGACCTCAGTAAATGATAATAATGATGATGATGACAATGATGTGGAGGAGCAATTGTAAATAATAAAGGAATAAGGTGGGTAGTTATATATGGAACTTAAAAGAATCTCACGTTTTGTATCCACATATATTTGAAACTGAACATGAATTGAACTAAATATGAAGTACTTATACCATAAGGGTAATAAAACTATTGCTTATATTTCTTTAAAGTTAATTTAAATCAATAAATTAAAGATAAAGGCTTTTTATCTACATATGTATCTATTAATCTATCTATTTATCTATAGATATATAATCTTACCATTTGCTCCAATTTAAGTAAATATCTCGTTGACGTGGTCATCATTATCATAATGCTGCTGTTTCTCTATGTATTTATTTATAATTCGTTAATGTTTTCTTATTGAAACACCCAACAGAAAATGTTATTCTAAAAACTGTCACAAAAATAAAATTATGTAATACAAAACTTCTCTCACACACACACACACACACATACACACATGCACACACACACACATACACACAAAGTCAACTCAATTTGAGGTTGTTAACACTCACAAAAATCATTTGCATTGCATTGCATATTTATATAGTTGTATGAGAAGAATTATTTATTCTTTTCTATTTCATGATTTCATTTCGATTCACACAAATAACAAGAAAAACAAAAACAAAAACAAAAAGAAAAGAAATGAAAAGAAAAAAAAAAACAATTTAAAACTGAACGAACGGCAATGAAGAACTTAGCCCTGTCTAACGATAAACGTCCGCATTGCTTGAATGTTGTAGATAGAATTATTCTTAGCGCTGCACACAACAAATAAACTAAACTGAAACTAAGTTGAGCTGAACTGAAATGAATAGAACACTCTCAGACTCAACTCTGCTGGATTGTAGGCTTTTGTTCTAGCATAGATACATTTCTCAATTGTATGAAAGAGTTAGTGAGTGAGGAGAGAAATACTAGTAGAGATGAAATTTGAAAGCAGGGGCATGCAACTTGATCAAAGCGACTAAAGTTCTACTTCACTGTCTGTTTATTTCACTATTATATATAAAGTTTACTTAGATACATAGATGAGTATATTGTATATATGAGTTATATGGTGTATGTCTGTGTAAATGTGTGAGCACACCAAGAAAATTGTTGCTCCAAGACAACAAGTTCTTCTTACTAAGTTTCAGTTAAAGAACAAAAAAAAAAAAAACAAAGAAATGGAGAAGAAAAATATTGTAACAAACGAATGAAGAAGTTGGAATAATTGATGAACATTGGAGGAATGATGAGATCTGATAGTGATGGTTTGCTTTAATGTGATGTTCTCTCTCCCATCTCATCTCATCTCATCTCATCGCATCTCATCGCATCTCATCGCAATCCATCCCATCGCATCTCATAACATCTCCTACTTTCTTTCTATTCATTCATTATAATGATATGTAGTTTTGATGATAAACAATAACAAATTTTTGAATTAGAATCTTATTATCATAACACAATGAAGTATTGTAAGATCTTTAAGAACTTTGGAAATAAGCCAAATCAAAGTTCTTTAGTTGAGTAAAAAGTTCAAAAGAATTGAAATTCATTGTGCAACAATTTTATTGTAATTTACTTTTAAATTTAGTTCTTCAGTTTAAAAATATCTTATCAAGTTCGTTTCTTAAGTTTTTTGTTTTCTTTTTGTAGACAAGTGAAAACAAATGATATTGATTGTGATTCATTCATTTTCTATTCCTTATAAAGCCGAAAGTCACACAAACTGTAAGCATCTCATTTATATTGCAGTGCATACTTTTTTAACTGCTTACTAACAAGGAGGCTCATTTGCATTCATGTATATGATATATGTATGATATGATATTTTAGTATTACAATTATTTTGTACTAGCCTATTGTACTCATATTATCTGGAGTTCGAATAGTAACTACTGGTAGGAAGTCTGAGCAGAGACTTCAGGAGCCCATACAACTAGTTCCATGTTAATCAGTGGAGCAACTTCTTTTTCTTATCGAATAATAAAAACTTGCTCACTGGACGATGTTTCATGTAGAACGTAGTGGTCAACATTTAAACAAACACCTATTTTGAGGAACTTCAAGAATCTTAATTTTTGGTTTAAAAAATTGGAAAATTCTATAGTGCAAAAAAGAGTTTAATTTGAAAAATAAATAAAAAAACCACAAAGAAGATGTACCGATATGGGAACTATACGATCCAGTAATCTAGAAATTTACATGGTTGAAGAATATGAATCAGGAACTTATTGTGTCGAAATTTCAAGAATAATAAGAAGAACATGAATTTTAGTAGGGGGCTTGTATGGGAGGTACCCCTCCTGATAGTCTGATGGTCTTAAAATTTTAGTGGGTAATGTATATGGGTCAAACACTTCCAGTTTTCAAATTTCATTTCGATAGCACAAAACTCAAAAAAGTTTTTCTACTAAAAACATTAATTTAAATGGTGGTTTGTATGGGAGGTACCCCTCCTGTTAGCCCTAGGAGCATGAAATTAAGTATCGGTTTCCTTCAGGTACAGCGTACTTTACCGTATTCTTCTGGATTTAGCAAAAAATTCCCAATAACATGGCGACTATGATCAATTCAGCTCACATTCAAGCTGGACATTGAATATGCATTAATTGAGGCCTTTTCTTGATCAATTAAACGTGTTGGACGTGGCATTATGTTTTAAATTGTTTAAAAAATTGTTTTTTTCTTATTACACTAAAAAATGAAATTGATTTTGATTGAATTGATTTTATAAATATGATATGCCCGATGCAGGCCAATAATGCAATCATTTAAACTAAAACCAACGGTTCTTTTCCAATGCTATGTTAAAAATAGAAATCGTACGATCTTTTTGCGGTTTATTCTTTATGCTATCATTCGTGATTTTTATTTTTTTCAAAATATAAAAAATGTAGATTTTGATGGGACTTGCCAGTAAAATTTTCGGAGTGTTCTATAATTTTGGTCTGCGATGTCTCCTTCTGTGTGTTACAAACTTCATGACAAACTTATAATACTATGCAATTCCGTGAAGAATATAATTACAGATAAAAAAATTATTTTTCTGTTATTTTCTGGGGACTTATTGAACTACCCACGTACCTTATACAAGTACAAGTACTAGACTATAAGGTAATAATTTTTGATTGTTTCTTTTATTTTAAGTAATATATTTTTATAATTTTTTCGTTATTATGTTGTAACTCATGAAACCTCTGAGTATCAAGACTTAAAACCCCATGAAGTCTCCTATTTTATTATGCTGTCAAGCTGAAAATCTTATTGCCATCCATAGATGAAATATAAGGACCTCAGATTTCTGAAAGAGGAATTGAAATATTCAGAGAAAACTTCAATTTTTCCAATCAAAATCAACTTTTAAGAAGAGTATAGTACGTGCACAGCATATGGAAAATTGGGGGTGGGTATTTTGTTGCACTGGTATCTGTCTGTATGATACAGTGCGGAAGTTCGTGTTTAGTTGTCTAAGTAAGTATGTCTGTGGCATTGTGGCATGAGGAAATTATAAAACTACAGTTAATTGAATTGGATTGCATTAAATTGATTTGTTTTTCATTTGTTTCAGTTTTTGAATCGAATATACATATCGCATTTGTGGTCAGTCAACTGAAACTCGAGTTCAGTTCGCAGGTCTCTCAAGAGTCTGTTAAATTTAAACATGTACTCGTAGTATAATTTTGTACTTGTAAAAAAGGCATGGAATGCAAAATGTACAATTTTTAATCGATTAATGTGGTTAATGCAGAAGTTCAAAAATCAAGACGATGAAGCATCAAAGCATGAACAACGAAACACCACACTGTCCCACTCTTGTTCCCCTTTCAGGGAAAGAACGCAATGAAGGGCGCAAAGCCAGAGAATATTGATTTTAATTGTCTTTGATTATGAAATTACAATTATATAATACAATATCTTTTCATTCTGTAGATCGATTTTGATGAAACAAACACAAAATATTACTCACAATAAATATTCTTATCTTTCAGTAATTCGATTTTGAATCCAATGAGTAGCTTTTATGTAATGCGCGCACAAACGAACAAACAAACAGACAAAAAATTCCAAAGTCTTGCAATTTATGTTACATATTACATACATACTACATATAGGTATAGTATAGGATATTTCTGATTAGATAAAATTCTTGTATCAAAACTAGAATTTTATTATTATGATTATTTGATATTATAATTTTTTTTTTTTTTTTGGTTATTGATATTTTAAATATTGTACTTATACTCTTATTAAGCTATGAATTATAATAATGAACATGCAGGTTTGGAAATTTATACATAAATTTTGTAGTAAGTATTTCATTAAAATTGGTTTCATTTTTCATAGAAAATATTATGAGTATTTTCATTTCCTCACTTTTGGTGAGTGGATTTGGTGTGTGTTTTGTTATATTTTGGGCGTTTTTTCGTTTGTTACGCTTTACTTTCTTACACGATTTTGCATAATAAAACAAAATACATAGTACCTAAACATACATATGTGTATGTAAATGTATATACATATGTATACATACTGTATATTGAGGGCCAGCACACAGTTGCACAATATAATTTTCGGAGTTTGAGTTTGATAAATATGGAAAAATTTGGTTAAATGTTGAAATGTTGTTACTATTGTATTTCCGTTTAACTTATCATACCTATGTATGTATGTAAGTTTGTTGCTTAAGTCTTTCATTTCATAGATCGGTGAGATTGCTTGGTGAGTGAGTTGAGGTGGGTTCATCTTTGAGACATAATTAGATTTAATCGTACTACAATAATTTGCCCAATCGACATTGATCGATGTGATGTGATGTGATGTGATGTGATATGATTTACAATATAATTCAATAATTTGAGATCATTTATAGATGGATGGGTAAATCGTATCTCAATAATTGAACTGAACTCAATGCGAAATATTCAAATTAATTTGGTTTTATTATTGCAACAAGTGCAATGCAATCAATGCTTAAATTTCAATTGTACATGCCTCAATCAAAGTCAATTAATATAATTGTCAATTGTATAATATTTTTTCATAAAGAATAATCATGGAAAATTGTCAATATACACGAACGATGCGTTTCTAAATAGTTTGATATATGCATCATGCATGAGGCTAGAAGGTATAAAATCTGACAATTTCAATGGAATTGAGAACAGAGTCAGAAGTGCATAGCATATTGAAACACACATACGGAATTCCTTTTCAGGAAATTGGAAAAACTTACTAAGCAATACGCAATAATGGAGCTTATTTGTCCTCGTATTATCTTGATGCAAATTTATTCACTGGCAATGATTAGCATCATTATGGCTTTGGCACATCCACCGACCACACCTACTCAATCTTCGATCGTCCAAGAATCACCTTCATATGATAATAAATTTGATAATGTTGATCTGGATGAAATACTTAAGCAGGATCGTTTGCTAAACAATTATATTAAGTGCTTGGAAGGCACTGGTCCATGTACACCTGATGGCAAACAATTGAAAGGTACAATAATGTTGTAGTAATACTGTTATTTTCATCTTCTTATTTCATAAAATGTGTTATTATAAATTTTATGTTAGATATATTGCCTGATGCTATATCAACAGAATGCATTAAATGTACCGAGAAACAGAAATATGGAGCTGACAAAGTCGTACGCCATTTGATTGATAAACGTCCTGATGATTGGTCACGTTTGGAACAAATCTATGATCCACAAGGCTCCTACCGTCTTAAATACTTGGAAATGAAATTGAATATAGAGCCTTCCACTATCATTGACAAGGATAACATTATGTTGGAAGCACAATCACCTCAAACAGCCAAATGAATGGGGTTATGCTCCTAAATATCTCATCTTAACTTTTCTCATTATTATTTTTATTTTTTTGTTTGTTATTGTTGTTGTTATTGTTGTTGTTAATTATCGCGTTATTGATGAGATTTGCTTTGATGAGATCAAAAATATAAATTTATCTATTCTTTACACATTTTACTACATATGCATATGTAGTTTCCTAAATCCCCTCCTATCAAGGTGGATAAGCACGATTAATTAAATGAATAAAAGTAAAAAAAAAAAAAAAAAAAATTTATACAAATCAATCACAATGCTTACATACATATGTACATACATACATATAAACTTGAAACACTTAGTACATACATAATTAGATCCGATCAACGTAAACTTGAAGTCAATGGACTTGCAATGGACTAGTATCAACTTATCACTCATAGACACAGGCACAGTCACAGTCACAGTCACAGTCACAGTCACAGTCACTCTCAATCTTAATCACACTCACTTGGGTCATTAGACTGTGACTAAGATACTACAATAAGCCATGTGTGCTTAGTGTCAAGTTTACTTGGCATTTGCCTAAGAATCGCAAGTTCTTGCTTTCACACATTGTTTCGCCTGCAATTTGGTATTTGTAAAGAAAAATACACTATTGGCTGTACAAATAAGTTTTAAGCCTTTCTTTTTTTTTTTGGAACTTTGAAACTTTATTCAGAGAAATTGATATAATGCATTTCTGTGTTTTAAAGTACTATTGACATCTTCGTAAGAAGTGAAATGCTGTTCAGCCAGGCATCAAGTGATAGTCGGAAGGTAAAATACCAAATTGAAGTGCCTTCAAAATTCCTTTAACCAAGCATTGTCAATGCTATTCTCAATTCCATCAAATGTTGTTAGTAGCTCTTAGTAGATCATTCTGAGCTGCTTCGAACAAATGCACTCCTTGCCAATAAGAGTTTGATATGAATGTAGATCCAATAACGCTACCAACTTAGTGTCTTCAAACTGTATAGGTCTCCCATCAATTTTTTTGTCCAGAATCAATAGTGACAAGATCTTTATTAATAGAGTATGTTCCCCATATACTTCATACAGCAATCGATATCATTGCATCGATTATGCAGTTTTCTGTAAATTGAAACTAAAAATCATAGCTTTTCGCAAATTGTAAAAGTTATTAAAGTCTCACAAAGAAAATATATTGTTACATTTTAGCAAAATGACACATACAGATTACTGGAACGAAATGTTAATCAATTAACAGGAATAGAGTTGTCAGCCAGATGGTCCGCTGCGATATAAAGCTACTTAGTTCGGTGAACTTTTGTAAAAGGCTCAAAACTTATCTGTACACCCAATATCCAATACAAACTTTTCTTTTCCTTCTGCCATTCTTTTTTTTATTTCACTTCATGTAATGTACAATATTTGTAATGGTAGCGGTACCGCATTGCTAGTGCTTCTGTTACATATGGATTTCATGCCTTTTTGTATTACAATTAGTATCTATGCATGTACTCAGTACATACTAGATAAGTACATATATGATTGGTATACTATAGATAAAGGGTTGATGGGATCAGACCGATAAGTCACTGTTAATAGTCATTGATACTTAATATTATTTTCAGTTTTTGTTTCAGTACTTTTATTATGCTAATAAGTAATGTACTAGTATGTAGTTATAGTAAAAATATGTATGTAGTAGAATCCTTTATTGTATAAGAAGAATATGGAATGACAAATAGTATTGAGATACTATTTTGCATCTATGAAATGATTTTTTTTTTTTTCTCTTAGATGTTGATGATTTTTCTAAACAAAATTCAACAAACTGTTTCCCTTTTGTACTTGCTTTATTATTATTATTGCTGTAACTACATACATGCATAAGTATGGGGTATGTATGTTAAATCTATTGCATTTCCACTTTTGATGTTGATGATGTTGACGTTGTTGTCATCTTAATCTTCCTCATTGTCAATTATTGTCGTTATCATTGTTGTTGTCATTGTCTTTTTGTCGTTTCCTTTGGCAATTTAGTTTTTTTTTTTTTGAAGCGAAGACAACTCGGAAAAAGAGGCCAAAATACTACATCAACACACACACACACACACACATAGACACAGATACTACTCAATTAATGTGACATGCATTGGATCTGTGTGGATGTGGATGTATATGTATATGCCTATCTGAACTAGTTTTCTTTCTTTCGTTCGTTCAGTTCAGTTTAACATTAAAATTGTTAAATAAATTTACTTAAGATATATTCAAAGTAAGCAATAGTAAGTAAGTAGAACAGGTTTCGGTCAAATACGCGTGCCACTTTATGTTTGTGAGTATGTTATTGCAAGTTGCATGCCACACATATGAGGTACATTGTATGTATGTATCTATGTAGATACATTCTCGCTTGACTTGATTCGGCAACAGGCATACGCACACAAAGAAATACATATGCATTTGACACACATGTATGTAAAATAAAAAAAATAGAAAAAAATAAAAAAAACTTTAGGTTTAAATTGTTACTTAATTTAAGAATCATAATAGAATAGAAAATCTTGACATCATCAAATGAATGTCAAATGCAATGCGACATTTGTCAATTGTGAATTGTCAATTGTGAATTGCGAATTGCGAATTTTCTTCTTGTGATTGCAAGCAATGAATTCAAAATCAAGTCTTTGCCATCATTGTTAGTGTGGCTGTATTGTTGTGGTTGCCATTTGTTGTTGCCACCATACTTGACCCAAATACCAAAAGTTAACCAACGACAAAAACACAAAAAAAAAAAAAAAAAAAAAAAAAAAAAAAAAAAAAACTCTTTTAACCTTTCTCTTTCCTGGTTTTTCCTTTTTTTTTCTTTTTTTTTTTCTTTTTTTTTTTTTCCCCCCCCTTCCCTTTT